>JBAHVQ010194060.1:0-14226 GCA_036872915.1 Nanipora kamurai | reverse complement strand
GCGCCTCCAAGTTGTGTACCGCAGTTTCTAGAAAAATTAGTTTCAGTTATCTCAATGATGTTGTTCACGGCGGTGTTAAATGACTGGATACTTAATGCCCCACCTATCGTCGCACTATTTCTATCAAATCGACACCTTCTGATGCTCACTGTGGTCAAAAAGTTGGAGTTACCACTAAAGGTGATTTGGACTGCACCCCCACGGATCGCTGGATCTTTTAAATCTTTGTCTAAGACATAGTAAGTATTATTGTTCGCGTGGACTCGGTTGTAAATAAAATGGCTCCCATAAATATTCACGGACATATTTCTGTTTTCACTTTCAAACATGAGACCGATAGCTCCACCCATAGCATAACAAACATCACACAGATCTTTGCAGCATTTTTTAGCAGCAGAATTGTTTTCAAATTTGCAGTTTTTTATGTCAACAATGGAATTAATGGTAAAGAGACCACCAGACCAATTATCTTGAAACACACACGAGAAGAAAGAAACTCTGTACGTGTTTTTTATCAGAACTGCCGGCATCGACGTTTTAATATGACCGCACTTCTCGAAAGAAATATTTCGAAATTCCAAGGAAAGATTATGTCCTTGTATCTTCTCAAATACTTTAGATGATTCATTCGAACAGCGCATTGAAACGTTTGACCTATAATTATTACCAGATATATAAAGTAATAAATATCTGTCTCCTTTTAACTCAATTCGTAGAGGTTTTTTAACTATGTAGACGAGATCTGTCATCTTAATATCCACAACAGCCGCATTGCTTGCCATAATACGTTCTAACGCGTAACCAAGGGTTTTACATGGGCACATTTGTGATGAAATTTCGCTGTCGTTTCTTGAGCAATCAGGTGTATCATTACCAGCTTGTTGTGATACATAAATAACAAGACTTCCTCTTCCTGCGTTGAAGAAATGTACTAACAGAAACCAGAGGAAAATCCAGCAATGTTCATCGATCAAAAACATGGTAAAATTCACTCGGGATGAATTCTTCAGAATCCTTTTCAGATGCTCAAACAAAATATATTCCTCAAGTTATTCCAAAAAATCGATCGCTATTTTAATGGTTTTGCAACTTATTTATAAATTCACTTTCAGACCAGCAACTTCACCAGGTTTAAGTTTTGATGTGTGAAAGACGCCCATTGACGATGGTTCGATAAGAATTCACACTGTTGTGAGGTTTGTCACGCACAACGTTGGGTCACATGAATTAGATGTATATTTTACCAAAGGTCATAGCTAAGGGCAGTACAACAAAGGATATTACAGCGAGTGGAATTACTCATTTACACTGAGTGTCACTTGAGCTCCTTTCAACCAATCGGAACGCGATAACTTCGTCATGTTTGTAATACATCAGGTTCAAAAAGCCTTGAAGAAACTGGCATTACTTACTTGTATACGGTCGACGAACAAGACAGACGAAACAACCTTGTTCTAACCCTTTGATTATTAATTGCATCACTGATCTTTTCTGTCTTTAATTCTTTCCTGTAAGGCGTCTCCTTTTGGCAGGTAAAATCGGATAGCTAGGGTAAAATACTAAAAAATAAGTACGCTTAGGCGCACAGGTATCTATTGCGGAAGCAGCCGATGTTATTCCGATGTTATTCATGTGCATCGACACTACCAGCACTGTTTGCATCCAATCACTGGTTACAATCAATCATGCAGAGAATGATGGTGGCAGTTTCTTCGTGTATACCATGAACCTCTTTTGCTTAAATGAAAATATAAAATTTCAGATTGAGGAATAATACAAAAGATAATTAGAATTTTTAAACGCTAGTAGAAGGTTATGTACTTTGAAACTTTTCAAGTTCTTTCGGTTGAATCTGACTGTGTACACAACGAGACTGAATCAGGTCATTCGCGGTGTTTTTCAAAAACAATCCGCCAATGCTACAAGTAGAACACCAGCAGTGAACATAAATCTTAAAACATGAACTAACAGGACTTTAGCTCCAGTAAATTTAACAAGAAATCTACCCACATTTGTTGTAGACAGTTATCTGTTGATAAAATTTCTGTTCTACATGTGTACTTGTCGTGTTTAACTTCTGCTAGTGTTGTGACTCATGCGGAGTTTTTGACCCGATCGCTCGTGATTTTAATTGCAGTCAGCAGATATGTTGTACGCACCTGTGTTTTTCTTAATATTTTAAACATAACTATGAAAATTGTTTATGTTGGGATACTACGATAAATTCACATTTAACCTACGGTGCTGAAGTCAACTAAAAAAGTTGAATCGGGTGGGATTTGAACTCGCACCTTCGGGAATCCGGTCCGCCGCTCTACCTGTTGAGCTATCGATTCTACAGGGATTGAAGGCGAGTTATTGTCCAACTTAAGTGCACGAGATATTCTCGCGACAACTTAACGACAACTTGATAGCTCAACAGGTAGGGCGGCGAACCGGATTCCCCAAGGTGCGAGTTCAAATCCCGCTCGAGTCAACTTTTCCAGTGGACTTCAGCAGTGTACGTTAAATGTGAATTTATCGTTTCATATTACCCTGAGGATGATTCTGGAAGAGAATTGGGATATTATAGTTAGGGGTTTTTTTTGTCAGGCCGCGGACAGTGTTGATTTTTTGCTATGTCGTATGAGATGAGCAAGGATATTTGGATGAGCAAGAGGGAAGACTCAGCAAATATATAGATGAAATCGGACGTATGGGTTGTTCTTTATCCAACTTCACGAGGAATTTTAAAGAACGAAGCAAGTCTAATGGGTGAATTTTGGGCAATTTGACACTATGATTTGAGGGTCAACTCGCATACGTCCAAAAATTCTTTTTGACAATTTATAAATTACGCAAAAACGTGACTGTACAGGAATGAGCTAAATATAAGGCAAGTTATAAATACACGGAATTTGATATCGTCATTGTTTATTAATCTTGTACCGAAACTGGATATGTAAGTTTGAAAATTACAGATATATAATAATACAAAGTTTATCATATCCGTTGTCTTCCTGAAAGAACCGCTATTAACAAAGTTGGAAAAGAGGCTCATTTGATTTCCTCCAAAGAGGCTCAATGAGTGTCCTCCTGAGAGGGTCATTCGTCTTAGGAAGAAAGTTAGTTGTCATCGAAAGAGGGTCAAGCTTTTCCATTCGCCAGTGTGGCTCAGGCTTAGTATCAGTCACTAAGCGAGCTTGAATTTGCTAGAACACGTGTTGCTAGTCGTTTGTGGTCTTGTTGATGTTGGGTTAGACAAGTCCACTAGCGAGGTACAATCTTCAAAATCTGAGACAGATCACATTTACAAATTCCCTGTAATTCGTGATAAAGATACTTACCTGAGAATAAATTGGCTTTCCTATTCTTTCGTACAAGAAGGCGTCAATTTCGAGTTATGTATCGTACGATTGATGGATTGGTATTTTACTTTCCCGTTTCCGTTTTGGTCGGATTTTAGTCGTTCGTTGTCATTTAATTCTTCTAATATCTGATAGGTTCCAAACGCATTCTATTATTACTTACTTAATTACTTTCTTGCAAACAACACGACAACAACAAACCTGTCCAGACAAGCAGTGGCGTACTTTCACCTTTTAAAGTGGAGTGTCGCCGTTTGACTCATCTTTCAGGACTACCTGCCATCTTTTACCGACCAACAAGCGTGTTTCAAGGTTTTCTCTACCGACTCTAGGTTTTATCTACCATATTTAACAAAAAATAGGAGGTGTCACATTCCCAACCCCCTGACGGTAAGCCCAAACAGGGAGGAGATATAATATCTCCGAAACTAACCAGCTCCAGGTTAAAAAATATTTTTTATAATAATGTATTAGTTACGAGTAATTCCTTTAAAGATTTTTGCTTTGTACATAAACGTGTTCTTTCGTCATTTTAAGAGTTCTTTGGAACAATACTTGATACTGTACTTGACACCTCAAGTTTAAAAGCTTAAAAGAGCTGCAGATTTTTTGCTGTTCGTCAAATATCTATACCTAATTTCTATGCAGGATCAATGTAGCTTTTGATGTTGAGCAAATTGGTTACAATTCAAGTGAAGTAAGTCCCGTGCAGTTGGCCTAGAATTCACGTTAAAATAGGTAAAAGTTGGAAAATTTCCATTCCGTATTTTGTACACAAAGGTAATGTCGCTGCTTTTGGATACCGTCGTTTCAAGAAAAAAGCGTTTCAAGTTAATAACATATATTCGCTATATATAAACGGATTTTACATATACCTCTATGGCAATAGCTATTAGAGTAGAAAACAAGCAACTACTATCATCACGTAAGGCCGACATACGATAAATTTATCGAAAGTCGGTAATGAGCCCCATCACCTGGGTTTAAATTTTAAATACAGTATTCTAGGGTTTAAATCACAATCCGGTTTACCTCTAAGTGGATTTTTTTCTCGCGGAGTAGAATTTTTCTTTATATTTTTAATTCTATTCAAGAACACACAAAGGAAAAATCCTGCTGAGGAGAAAACTTGCCTAACTCATAAAGTCTGAGGAAATAGATAAAACGGTTTAATAATTTTCCGAAACTTTGTGTCAAGGTTCGTTGATGTGAAACAAACCACGACATTTACGCGCGCCAAAAACCACATATATTTCGCACTAAAATTTCCTTGTAGATTCCATAAAAAATCTTAGTTTCGAGTCAACATTGGAAAAGTGAAAAACGTTTGAACCGTAACCTGAGGTCGCATATTTGAGGGGCTCGATTGAATAGAGTAAAGAACATGTATATATTTCTATAATATTTATCGCATTCTGTTTATATGAAACCGGGACGTTTTTTCGTCCCGTTCCGCCTAGGCGGGATCCCGGTTTCGACCAGCGGGATCCCGCCTTAAGCGGGACGTTTTTGGCGTATAAATGCTTCATCCCGCATGACCGGGACGATATTATGCTGACTTGCAATATTCAGATTCGGAAAACTGCCGGAAAATGCCGGAAACACGTTTTAGATAAGAAATGGCGACTAAAAGAACTGCTTCGGCTTTGGCTGATGTTTTAAACCAAGATCAGTCTTCCAAAAAAGCAAAGGCTTTTAGATTGAAGGATGAACATATCGATAATTTAATAAGCTGCTTATTAAATTATAAAATTAAGTGTGAATTGGATAACATTGACTTTGATGCTGACAAACTCGTGTACTCAGTATAAAAAATAAGAGAAGAGATGGCTGACATCTATAAAGAAGAGGAGGATTTGTCAGGGCCTTTGAAGAACGAAAAACCCGCCGAAAACGCAACGGAAGTAGAAAGAGCATTGTTTAATGAACCAAAGAAACTGGTTAGTCGTGGATACAAGCGAAAAGATCAAAGACCTTAGACAAGGATTCTCGAAGGCAATTGTAAATGGCACTCGCAGTGGCAATGGCGAGTTTGTTTACGAACACTACAATAGACTGAAACAAATTTGGGGCGGTTGTCCCAACACGGAGGCACTTTCATGCGGAATTGACACTTCCTCTGTCAATATGACTCAAGCCGACAGCAACATCGAAGACGAAGATTTGAAGAACGAAACAATAGACAACGTGGAGTTATCTGGTAATGTAGACATGTAATATTACTAAACCATATCGATGTGTTTTTGTGAAGGACCCTTGAATTTTAATATTCGGAGATGAGGTGAAATTTGGAGACCTCATCCATGGGGGTGAGAGTGTATATTAAATGGGTGGCCCTTTTATTGTGATTACAGATGATGGTGATGTTGAAAATGTCAGGTACATGTCAGACACCAGAGATGCAAAGGCCAAGAATACAAAAAACAAAGACCATGCTACCAAACTGGTTTGACGGTAAAGAAAGCACCTGGAAAGACGTTTGTCAGCTGCACTACGTGATGCCCTTCTAATGAATGAAGCCAAAGAAGACAGAGCAGAGCGTAAAGAATTCCGTCAAATGCTAAAGGCCTCAAATGAATCTTTCATCAGTGCTTTAAACAACATGAGTGAGTCTATGCATGCTATTGGTGAGTGCCTGGCAAAAACAATGACTTCTTGTCAACATGCTTCATCCCAACCAGTTTATTATAACCGTCCTCAACTACCACAGCAGTTTTTTCCTTCACGGCAGCTGGCAACCTCCAGTGACTATATTGAACTTCAACCAGCAATCACACCGTTTTATCACAGAGCAGAACATGATGCAAATTGAACTGTTCTTTAGTTTATAGAACCTACATTTTTATTCGTTAATGATGGTTGTTGACTTGTTTACATTTATTGTTCTTTTTCAGTTGTTCCTTATGTTAGTCAACTTAATAAAAACATTCAACGTTTTGACATTTAAAGTATTTTTCCATCGTTGAACAAAACACTTTAATATATTGATACTGATACTTTTACCCATTCATGTTGAAGTATTCTGTTCTACATTGATTAAAGAAAAACAAAATAATTGTATACTCACATAATATTGTTAAGGCTGATAGCTAAATAGAGATAGCTAAATAATAAGTATATTTGCTACAAGAAAAGCCCCTATTATTGGCTTATGTACATCATTCATTAGTTTTAAACAAACTATTCTATCATGATGCTTGAAAGGGCATGGGAATTGCAATTTCTCAGTTTACAACTGTGATCTTAAACATTAATACATGTTTTAATAAAAAAACAAGAGTCAGCTTGATTGATCTTGACCTAAATGCATGGTCTTATAAATCATTTTTTAAGCAATTCTCAATGTACTGCCTGAATATGTCTCTGACCACTTCACCTTCTTCTGAATTCCCTGAAAAAGGTGAATCTTAAGAGGCATCTTGGGTTTCATTTTCTTTTCTGTGCTTTTCAATATGTAACTTCACCAGCTCAGAATCTATAGCACACTTTTTCAACTCACAATAGTTGTGCAGAACAAAGCAAGCATATATAACAACAGGAACATACTCCAAAAGTAGATCAATCTTCTTTGTTATAATATTCCAACGAGCCTTCACCTCCCAAAGGCTCACTCAACTGGATTTCTGGCAGATCTTAGCATGCTGTTAAAGATTACTTCTGAATCTCGAGAACATTTCTCAAACTCCTTTATGCAATAAGTAGTGAGCGGGTAGGCGGGGTCCCCAAAGGGGTAATTTGGCAATTTTCCTCGTCCAGGAACTACAACCTGCGCAGTGATGCGCATAGCATGATTACGCAGTTTAATACCAATTTGAGAATTTGCAAAAACCTTTGCGTCATGCACACTCCCTGGCCACCTGCAGTCCACATCCATGAACGTACCTTTATAATCGCAAACAGCCTGAACGTTTAACGAAAAGTATTGTTTATAGCAGAAATAGTCCTGAGAATACTCAAATGGTCTCAAAATTGGTACATGAGTGCCATCAATACACCCGAAAGCTTGATGCATTCCGTATTTGGAAACAAATTCTGCAGCTTTCTCAACCATTTCATCTTCCGTTTGGGGCAATTTGACATATTTTGGACCAAACGTCATTGCAAGAGCCGATTACTCTCTTATTACTTTGGATGCAGTAGAGGTATGGATACCAAACGTATTTGCGGTCATTGAAAGTGAACCAGTATCTTTGAGGTAGTAAAGACAAATACCGACTTTTTTCATAGATGGAATAGCTCTCTTGTTAGCGGAATTGGGATCAGGCGAAATCCAAGGGTTCAATTCATTTACTAACTGTTCGAACTTGTCTCTAGACATCCTAACATTTTTTTCCAGTTTTCCTCAGGTAAGTTTCCGGATACCATATTGTTCCACCATTTGTCAATCCGACCTCTTAAATACCAGGTTGATCTTTCTTTTCTTCTTGCGCTCCGTTCGTGTTTTTGCTCTAATCTTTTCTTCCAATAACCGTCTCGCTTGTTCAAATACGAAGCAACAAACATGACATTCTGGTAACGAGACTTCAAAATAAATGAAAGACTGCTAATTGCGTTCAGAAGATTAAGAACAGCTGCAGCTAATGACAAAAGATCTTGTAATACAAGCCGTTTTGTAAACATTTCCTCCATATTTAAATTTTCCTGCGTTGATCATAGCAACGTCCCGGGTGTAAACGTCCCGGTGGAACAACTCCCATATAAACGCGGCATGAAAAACGTCCCATCCCGACAAACGTTCCGTCCCGGCTCTCATATAAACAGCCCCAAAGCATAGTATAAAACATAATCCGAAAATTAACATCTTGAAACTTGAGATACAAGTTAAAACAAGTATCTGTTTATCTCTAGTTTCTCAAGTTTCAAGTATTGTATCTCAAGTAGTTCAAGTATCTCAAAGTATCTGAATTCTCAAGATGTTAATTTTCGGATTATGTCTTATACTTTACTTTTTAAAATTGTCGGGTGGATATGGTTTTAACACAAAGTATGATGATGCATTTCTTTCGGTGGCGCTTCAGAAATGAGCATGATTAAACAATGCATGTCAAAGATTCTGATTGCATTGATACCTTTTATCCTTCATCAACCGCCATGAAACTTTCATTTTAATGAGCGTACCAATAATGATACAAATGGTATGAGGAATGGTGCTGTTACCATAGTCGTCGTGCACGTGTCTTGGCTCGTGTCCTGTCAATTCCTGGCTCCCTACAATTTTATAATTAAAGCTACCTTAGTCACATGAGAAAAAATCGTTGTCTAGTTTGTCTCAACTATGCATTGCAGTTTTTCTCTGGGTTTAATAAACAGACATCTTTACCTTTTTATGAAAAAGTATGAAGAAATTACTTTCAAAAAGGAAATATATACAGTACAGTCAATATATATAAAGAAATATCCTTGATGCTATTATAGCGTTAAGAAAGATTTTACTGCATGCATCATTGGAATGTCGTTAAAGTAACCTTCACGAAAGTTTCACATGACTTCATAATTGTTATTTCAAGAGACCACATGTGAACGTGCTTTAGAACCGTAATTAGGAACCTTTAGCAAAGTTGGCTGACGACGGCGAGGAATGACCAACAAAGTTTTAGAATTTAAGAGAAACCGCGGATCATTGACATGCTATTAGATACTTATCGTTTGTTTTTCGATCTCTTAACAGCTTGAAGCCTTTTAAAGGGATTGTGTTCTGTGGAAACATGTTAAACTCAGCTCGCAGCTTTCAACGCTCTAACAGTTACGGTCGTCATGAACTCGTGAAAATGCTTCAAGTGACGTTGTCTGAAGAACGAGGACAGCGTTGTAATTACTCTTGAGACTAAATACTATTCGTTGTCTTTGTTTTGGATAAATAATTCGGTTGGGTCAAAGCAGTCGTATGTCCCCGTTGATTTTGCTAAAGCTCCCTAATATGTCTTAACATATCACGGGTGAATTTTTCACATGTGTTTGTTCACATTTAAACTTGTTTTTTCCCATTTTTACACTAGTAATTTAATTTCACGTAATTTACACATGTGGTTTACTTGTGGTCCACATGTGATCAGATGTTAAAAACTTCACACGACCCAAAGACGACGAAAAGTTTTCACAACTGAAATACCTCAAAAGCTAGATGCTTATTCCTTGGAGGAGTATCGATTGAGAAATGGTAGATCAATCCTTGATAATTTCTGACTTTTTCCCTGGTTCTAACGCTAAAAACACAGTTATAGTCAATGATAACCGTCAAAGTTCTGATCTAAAGATCAATGAAGCCTCGTCCCTACCAAACCTTAAGGCCCCGTTCAAACGAGGCCAACATGTTGGTCCAATATTGTTGGGTGCAACATGTTGGCCTCGTTTGAACACTTTGTTGGGTAATGTTCAGGGGTGTTCGTGGCACAGTGGTAGTGCACGTGTCTCTCACCTCTGCGACTAGGGTTCGATTCCGGCTACACGCAGTTTTCTGATTAAAGTTACCTTGGTCACTTGTGAGAAGAATGTTGCCCAGTTTGACTCTACCAAACATCGCAGGTTTTCTCCGGGTACTCCGGTTTCCTCCTGTAGTAACACTGGACCCATGAGGGATGGCCCTTACTGGACCTCTAGGGAGAACAGCGTAGTTTAGCTGAAAGAGTTATCCAGTATAAATAAAGTAACTTTACTTTTTTTTACTTTAATGTTGAAAGATGTTGGATCGGGTTTGACTTTGTTTAAAATTTTCATCCGACATAGTCCAACATCATCCAACCACGTTGGTCCAACAATGTTGGACTCGTTTGAATGGGGCCTAAGACATCGTTGGCTGGACATCATCAATCCTTGAAGGATTTTGTAACGAACGATCTAAAGATTAATGGAGAGGGGACCTCACCAGGAGGAGAGAAAAAGTTATTTACCCGCGAAACTATAACACTATCATGGATGAAGAATAACTGAGAAAATTCCTTTCGGTTGGTGTGCGATGTGCAAGATCAACCATACAGACCCTGCTTTCACTAATTGACGAAGTCAATCTCCAAAATGTTAATGAGATAACTTCAAGTGTGAGTAAGAGGGAGAACATCACAACTCGTGTTACTGCTATTGTGGTGAACTTGTGTCCATGAACTAATTATTCTCAAATCAAAATTTAAAGGTCGTATAAGAAAAAACGAGGAAAATATCGCTCACCTACGACACAAGCTTTTGGATATTTCGATGGAATCAAGCAACAATCAGAATAATATACGTAATGACAACTGTAGAGGTGAAAGTAAATTGGCAACCATGGACGGTGATGATAGTAAACTTCAAACAAGATCTCCCGCGAGGAATATTACTATCCAATCGCAAGATAATGATGAAAACGCAAGCTTCGTCAACATAAAATAAAATCCAAAGCTAGCACTAGATGTTCTGGCAAAGAGGCAACAAATAAAACTGGTAGTTACGAAAACCAATAATAAATCTAATAACACATTTGCTGAATAATTCGATGAATACCGGCGAAAGCATAATCGTATAACTTCCTTGTTGTCCCAAGAAAAGAATGATGCATTATTCAACCGTGAAATAATAATTGACAAAGCCGCTAAAACATTTAAAGATCAGAAGAAAGAATACAGAATGATGCATTGTCAATTATATGCGGAATAGCCTAATGGTCAGCAAACAAAAGACAAAGAATATAGCGAAAGCACAGTTATAGGTGCCAGCAGCTGGGCTAATAGAATTGATTATAAGGAGGAAAAACTCTGCTGTCGCAGTGGTTGGAGATTACTCAGTTGCAAAAATTAAAAGCTTCAAGCATATTCCGCAAGGCAGCCGGGGAAAAGGTATTCTGCAAAACTGCACCAAAACCTAGAATGGGAGATATTATTCCTACCGTAAAAACTATCCCTACTCGAGATCAAACCGAAGCATTAATTATCCACATCGGTTCAACAACATTACTGAAGACCAATCTGCAATGAGTATGTGTCATAAGATAGTGAGGAAGTTGAGTAAAATCGAATGGTTGCTTTACGAGGCAAAGATCACGATGTCTGGCTGTGTACTGGAAAATCAGGAGGAAACGCGTCGTGTATTACTTATTTCAACCAAGAAGTTAGAGTTATTTGTCAAAAACTTGGTCTAAATTACATTTTATGAAGTGAACACTAATATTTCAGCTAAGTGTCACAATAAACCGAGCTTGGATCGGAAAGGAGCTTTCTTCTGGGCAACATCTTGGCTCAAAACCTCAAAAGCATGCTTTGACAATTATTTCCTTTTCTTGATCTTTCCTTTCAGAGAAATGGAACCTTAAACCCAACTCTATCAAGTTACCCGTTCGAAGTGGTATACTTACGATTCCAAAGTCGAAAAGAAAGCGCTTCTATCAGACAAAGTTGTTACTACAACTTGGTAAGTGTAAATATATCCAACATAAAAACAGCTTCGATAAAAAGCTTCTCACTGCTATGCTTCTGAACGAAAGATCAATTTTTAACAAGTAAACGAATTGACATTGCAAATCAACAATTATAACTCCGATGTAATATTTGTTGCAGAAATATCTCTGGCTATAATATTATTAGAAAAAACAGACCTTCTGGAAGAAGTGGTGGTGTTGCAATCTACATCAACGAAAAAATTCCAGTAAAAGTTCGCGATATGTCTGACCAAACCTTCGAATGCCGATGGTCAACGGTGCGCCCAAAATAGCTCCCACGACCAAATCCTAGTATCGCAGTGGCTTGTGTCTATCTTCCACTATCACTGTCACTGATAACTTAGAAAAATTTTACGAGTAGTTTAAATCCTGTTACAACATTTTAACCACTGAAAACCCTAATACAGCCTTCATCATAAAACAAAACATATTCCGAATAAAATCATCTTGTATAACTCAAGATATGAGCCAAAAAACAAGAGAATGTTTAAATGGTAATATTTCGAATTTATTGCAAATTCATCATCAGCCTTCATCATTAGCCTTCATCATGGTCGCTGACTTTAACCGAACAAGCAATGATTTTAATCCCGAATCTGTTACTTTGTACTGCGATCTTAAACAGGTTTTCTGGACCTTATTTTCTCGAATATAACAACTTACTTTGAAGAAGCTGAGATTTTACCACCAATTGCATCATCTGATCATAATGGGATATCATTACAGTCGAACCTCTGCTAACTGACACCTCTTTTAAGCGGACACTATTTTTGGGGACCGGCCAAAACTCTTTAATATTCCCATATTTACAACCTCTCTTGTGCGGACACCTCCTGTAAGCGGACGCGGACACCCATACAAAAATCCCAAAGAACATAATAACCTCTTGTAAGCGGACACATCAGGTTTCTATCTTCTTGCTTTCGCATATTTTACGGGAGATGATCAACTTTGCCGTGCTGTATCAAATGTTAACGACATTATAACAGATATACGTTTGGCAGGACAAAAGCAAACGCATATAACAAACTTTTTCCAACCTTCTTAGTCATATTACATGAATAATATATACAGTAGCTATTTCACTGATAAACAAATATGTTTGTAGCACGATGCAACCTACTTTGACCCAAAGATTTTAAAACTTTCGAAATACTTTCATTGGTATAACTCTCGTTCGCACTATACCGGACTCGCTGGGGACATGTCTACCCCCCAAATTTCTCCCATTTTCAGTTTTCGTCTCTTTCTTTAACGTTATCGTCATTTAAGACGCTAAAAATACCCCCGGACGACTAAATTTATGTCGTGACGCAGGCTAATCCGGTGTAGCGGTCTGAGATTGTCATCGTGCTCAGATTGTAAATAAACTACTGCGCATGCTCCAGATTGAGCCTGCAATTATAGCACGCGATATAAGCGGTCTAAAATTGTAATCGTGCTGAGATTGCAAATGGCGGTCCCATCAACGGCATACCCAAATGTCAAAGTTTGGAGTTTGCTGTGACAGCTGTGGCAAATTTGCTGTGCCGAGTTGTTGTGCTGAATTTGCTGTGCTGAGTTTGCTGTGACAGCTGTGCTAAATTTGCTGTGCTGAGCTGTTGTGCTGAATTTGCTGTGCTGAATTTGCTGTGCTGAGTTTGCTGTGCTGAGTTGTTGTGCAGAATTTGCTGTGCTGAGTTGTTTTGCAGAATTTGCTGCGCTGAGTTTGCTGTGACAGCTGTGCTAAGTTGTGCTGAATTTGTTGTGCCGTATTATCTGAGAGCACGTCAGACCTTTTACTGTCCTCACTTCAACCAAGACTGGTTTTTAATGGACACACACATCACAGTTGTCATGTCATCCACAAGGAAACTATTCATGAATACACACTGCCTTCGTTTAGTTGGAGGAATAGAAATGATCCAAGCTTTTTTATGGTAGGAAAATACATTTTTTATCAAGTGTTTACAGCCAATTTCATTGGGAATTTCCAGAGTTCGTTGGGAATTTGGCAACTACAATGTTAATGCTCTTAGATTGGAATTTTTTAAAGACGATTTTTAAGAGAAATCAACTTGTGGCAAGTCTAGAGGAACTGTTTACTTCGAATTCTGTCCGATGCTCTGCCTCCCAAAAAGAAAACTCAACGGTGTTCTTGCAGTCACGTTACCAGCCTTGGCCAGGGCCTTCTCCGCTTTGCCGCGTGTCCTCCTGGGTACGAGGTTTTGCACATTCCTGTCAAACTTCAGTCTTCCAAGACAACTGGCTCATGCCATAAAAACACACAGTTCTGTGACAGCTGTGCTGAATTTGCTGTGCTGAGTTTTGTCACAGTTATACAACAGTTATCTGTCATTTATAAATTAGATAGTAATATAAGGCACAAGGGTCTTACCAGTTTTCATGATGACAAAACATTTAGAGCACATTATACTAAAGAAGAATGAACTAGGTTTGTGCAGACTCAAAGGAAGTAGACACATATGAAGATTT
>JBAHVQ010194039.1:0-14228 GCA_036872915.1 Nanipora kamurai | reverse complement strand
TATATCATTTTAAGTGTCGAAGGAGAGGAGCGCCGTATGTCGGGGAGTCTTGTCGACATCTCCACTCAAAAACCTCAGACCATATGGAGTAATTGACCTTAACTGGCAAGAAATGCACTAACACATTCCCTACCAGCACTCTTCTCACCGTAGGGATTCAGGACACTCTGTTTCCTTCGAACACTTCAAAACAGTTTCCATTTGCCGCCCTGAAGTAGAACTCTTAATTTTTGTTTTATGCGAAAGTTTATTCATTACTAATCTAAAATCTTCCCTACACCCTATTGTAAGTTAGATACCTCTTTCCATATTTTACCTCCTTCGCAGTCACGAGGAACTATTATTTTACTCTGGCTAGCGCCAGATTATTTTACTCTGCATAACTAACGCCAAACGATTTGACTTGCGAAAGGGAGGGATCTGGCAGTAAAGGAGTTAATAGTTGATTTGTTCCGCTCTCTTGCTGGTCTGTACAATGTATTGTAATTGTAAATCCAGACGTCTGCAGCTGTGCAAATTCATGTCTCTAATGATGTTGTAATGTTAACAATGAAAAGTTAAATCTTATTAAATGTTATGATTCAATTGTTCTGTTCTGTTTATGGCTACTCTTAAAAATACTATGCTGGGCTTTAATGTTTATTTTCAAATAGACTATCCAAATTCATTTTTACTACTTCAAGTTCTTTAAAGAAACTCGTAAATCGATGACAGACTAAGTAATAAGATATGTATTGTATGCGGTATGTACGATATCTGACGTAGTCACGGGACAACCTTGTCCATAAAGACAAGTGCTTCGGTAGACGTTCATTTATTGCAAAATACCCAAAGTTTCTCTTTCTCTAAAATGTACATCTACTCTACTGTTCCAAATCTGTACTTTCTGTGAAAAACTAAACAAAAAAAGGTGGCTGGTTATTTGTTTTAATTAAGTTAATGAAATTGATCTCGAGTAAATTATGTAATGAAAGGTTATTTTTTAATGCCCACTTAATGGGTTACCAAGTCGACTGACTTTTTGTATGTTTTCACTCGATAGCTCTTTGTTTAACATGTCTAATTCCAGCCCAAAGTTTGCTCTGAAATTATTATCTAAAAAAATCGGTAATTAACTTTTTTGATCAGTACCGTGAGTTCATTTTTAATACAGTTTCTTGAAAAAAAGGAAATAGGACTAATTATACCTCAAAAAATCTATATTAACAGTATACCCAACAGCATAAAGAAATTGAAGGTCTGTGGGCATCAAACACTATTGAATCTGATTTGACTCTAAAAATTTTTTGAATACAGTCAATCTTTTTCAATAACTTTCCTACTCGTTTGGATAGTAAACAGATATGGGCCAGTTGCTTTGGACCAAAACTGTTTCAGCATTCATTGCCAAGCTGATACAAATTTATCAATACGGAACTATGAATGTTATTTTGTTAGTTATTTCGTAGGGATCTATAAAAATACAAGTTTCTGCGAGAAAAGTGTACCAACAGTGATACGACCTTCAGGTCAAGCAAAGTTACATCATGCACCTCCGTCGCCTGTCTTTCAATTTGGGATTCAGGGCAGCCGCGTTTACCACCCTCATTTCTTAATTCGTTAGTGGTTCGCAAACATCACAGAAGGGAGCTTTGACTGTTTTATACTATTGACCTGGTCAAAAAACTTCACATATTCAGTGTAATTTTAAACAGGTTATGACAAGAGTTTGGCTGTTGAGCAAGAAAGTTAGGCTTCGTATACTTGTTTTTACCGACTAGTAAAAATGGTGTTATACCATACATCTTGACTCGCAACTTGTCTCGCAAAATCTGGACGGTCACGTTACGCTTGCATGGGAGTCATGTAATACTGATTTGAGAGTGGTTTTTGGAGTGGATTTGAGAGTGCTTTTTCGAGTGCTTTTTTCCACTACTGTGGCCCAAGGGGATCGAGACAGTTTGTATGGCGTTCTTTAGATTGTTGATCACACAATCATTGGTAGGCAGTTTGAACAACGCTTATTAGCATTCTGCAACGTGTAAAAACTTATTGCAGTCGAGGCTTGCTCGAATCGCAATAGAGGTTCCATTTCGCAAAAAGGTTGCTGTAGGAAAAATGTTGCACAGCATTATAATTAGCAGTTTAACTTAATTATTGCACAACTAATTGTGAGGTCAGTCGCATGACACAACTGAAATAAAAAAAAACAATATTAAAATAGCAGTTTAGTTAGTATGTCGGATATAGAATTTTCAATACATCGTATCCCATGGCCAAGATATATACATTGTGATTAGATCTAATGTCGAAATTCTGATATTCTCCATGCCAATTGATACTCTTAGAAGATGTTGCTGCCATAAACATGCTTCTTCTTGTCCCAAATTACCAAAATTGTAAGAGTAAACAAAAATGTGTAAGACCAAGCCAAATTTTGGAATTGCTTTCTTTTGATAAGAAAATAAACTCAACCTAAATGTTTTTTGAATAACGTTAATTGGACCATTTTGCTCTGACTGTTTATAAATTATCATTCAATCAACTAATATTAATACTTCAATGGAAACTTTACGTGCCTCAGGTGGCGTAATCATCAATCGTTCGTTATGCCCTTGATGAGATATAGTAATGACATTCTGCAGAATACGTACCAAGGCAATAAAATAAGTCAGATAATGCCAAGTAGAAGATGATACGAGGGTCGACTGAAGGCCTGCGTCTGTGACTGTCGCGATATGGCCATAAGGATTTCAATTGAAGACCAGCCCCAACGAATCCGGCAATCGATGTCACCGCACATATACTGCTAATTATAATTCTTTGTTTCTGGGGTCGGATATACCTTGGCACACAATACACAGAAGCATCACGATAAAGGACCATTCTTAAATCTTGATTTCAGTTCAAATAGAACTGAAATTCTAAAAAGCCACGGCCAGGCAGGGCCACATTAGCAACGGGGCATGTGCCACAAGCCCCCCAAGTGAGAGAAGCTCCGCCTACGAAGCGCTCGTGTATTTAACCGCATTTCCTGTTTGATCATATTTTTGAATGTCGTTTTAGTTCTTGTAAACTAGGAGCTTAGAAGAAAAACTTAGGATATGGAACGAATTCAAACTAACGACTTACAGTA
This sequence comes from Nanipora kamurai, assembly GCA_036872915.1. Lineage (NCBI taxonomy): Eukaryota > Metazoa > Cnidaria > Anthozoa > Scleralcyonacea > Helioporidae > Nanipora > Nanipora kamurai. Next base: position 11,113 of record JBAHVQ010194039.1, on the reverse strand, counting down.
TTTTGAATTATTAATGGTTCCTGATGACGGGGGCCCTCAAGTATATGAGTGCTGAGAGCCTCGCAAAAGATCCATCCGTCCCTGGGACCTAGAGAAAGGGTTGGGCCTTGAGGTAGTAGGTACCCAAAGATCAATTTTTTTATAAGTAACTTTGATCTGGATGTACTTCAATCATCTATAAACCACTTGTTGAGAGAAGTTTATCAATGTTGTTTTTAAATCCTTTGATTGCCATGGCAACCGAGAGCAACACACTAACAGTTTTAAGTCCTTCAGTATTTAACTTTTCCCAGTAAAGTTTTGGGAATATATCTCTGGAAATAATATTTATGGAATGAACTAAATATATTTTTATTTAGATAAATAGTATTAGAGACGTGAAATAAATAGCAAATTGATCTAAAAACAGTTTAAAATGACTGAATATATTTGCTGTTTTCTCAAGTAGTATTGGGTCAAATTAATTCCTTTTGGTTCATTGCATAGATAAGGCAAAAGAAATCATTGTTGGAAAAATTATAAAAATGCATTAAATTTTATTTGAGATATTAATGTCACAAACTGACGAGCTTTCCAAAATTCAGCATTTTGAGAAAATTCAGTTTAAAGTTTGTTTTCTTTGTTTGACGGAACTTGGTGACAAAGCTCTTGAGCTTGAAGCCCCAAAACTATCCAGCCACATTCTAATTTTTTTTCTATTCTAATTTTAATTCAATTTTTTTGTCATCCATTCTTACTTAACGTTGTTTAACCTCCTTTGATCTCTCTTTAAGTACCATAGGAACTTTCAAACTGAACACTTTATTTGTTTTAAAATCTCCGTGCTATTACGTAATCAACAAGTTATAACGGACATGTTTTGAAACGAACTGACATAAACAAAAGCGCTGAAAGCTCAGAAACACTGAGGACTTTATTTACAGAACAAATTAAGTATTCGTCCTACTGGTGTTTTCGCAGAAATTTTCGCAGACTTAAACAAACATTTCGGAAAGCATTGTGTGTTTGTTGTGTTTGCTTGCCAAATTAATTTTTCAACGTTTGGGTGATTTCCTACGTCGGTTGAACGATTTTGGTTGTAAGATTGAGACGATTTTTTGTTGGTTTTCCACATTTCGTAGACATGCATAAACATTATTCTGTCCTAAAAACATTTGGTATTCTGATAAACTCCAACCTACGTTAGTGAAGGGTTATGCATCGTCATTAAATAATATTTTGCCTTTGAAACTCGCTAAAGAATGGTATTGTTGAATAACCCTTTTGACATTTGTGTTAATTGTAACTCATTTTCAGAAGGGGAGTGGCGTGCAACACTATTTTCATGTTAAATGTTATTATCGAAAGGGATTATCGGATATAGTTGGTTAATCGCTCAGCATCCAACCTCCCCCGAGGAAACAGGCATTTCACACTAAGTCTCGCACCAAGGTATTATACAAACACAAAAATTGTCAGAGCGATATTTCACACGGTCTATTGACCATAAATTGCCTCGCGATGTTTTGAGAAGTCTTTGCCTTGCTGCGAGACAGACTTAATACCAGCCTCCCATACTAACGGCGTCCCCGAGTAAAATCTCACGTCGTCATATACTTCTATACCACATTTCTTCGTGTGAAGCGGATAGGGATCATAAAGCTTCATGATGCTTTGTGATCTTCATGATGCTTCATGACGATTTAACCCGAAATTCGCATCGTCACCGAACATGGATAACTTATTAAACACTCATAAAAACTCCCTTTAAACAAGTTTAACGAAAAATCTCATGCTGGCCTTAATCTATGACAATTTCTGGTATGAATAAACTGAATAAAAAAAATTCTGAAATTTCCAAAAAAGATGTTGACAATTTTGGTATCCTACCACCTTAATGTCTCTCCCTTCAGAAAAACGTACCGGTTAAGATGGGAGTAGGATTAATTAGATTTGTATGGCTGAGGCACACTTTACTGTTCGGCTGAGTATGTACGGCTTATATAGTATGGCTTCTATAGTATACAGTCATATAAAATGTATGATTGAAGGAAACTTTCCTGGTCAATGCAACTTAAGTCTTGGTATCAAGTATGAAATTATAACATGAAGGAGTTACCTGGTAAGCTATAGTTCAGTGGGTTTAACACTTTTCTGTTCAGACGTCTTCCATTCCAATCATGCATGAATAAAATTATTTGGTTTATTATTATAGCTTAGTATACAGTCATATAAAATGTATGGTTGCAGGAAACTTTCCTGGTCAATGCAACTTAAGTCTTGGTATAAAGTATGGAATTATAACATAAAGGAGTTACATGGTAACTTATAGTTCAGTGCGTTTAACTCTTTTCTGCTCAGACGTCTTCCATTCCGATCATGCATGAATAAAATTATAGGGCATTAGACAGAATCAGAAATATAAGAAAATATCTGTCTGTACAGGAAGGAGTTAATGCCGCTGTGCAATTTAAGACTGTCTTATCAATAAATGTATCACTGTCGGAAGCATCGTCAACGGTTTGCAACAGTTTGATAGGTACCGAAAACCATCGCATACTACTCATCGCATCGTAATTACGCAACTGTTTGCAATAAACGTACGACATGGAAAATAGCTCCTTAGTGGAGGTGAGATGGGTAAGCTGATCTATCATTAAACATATAACAGTCTGTAATCAAATGGGAAAGATATAAATTGGTACACTCTTATTAACTCTTAGGCGGTGGATGTGGTCGAATACGACCCAAAGTTTGTTTGTTAAGATTTTGTTCACAGCGAATCATCAAATCAAGTTTAAATTATTTTGTCATAAAATTGTTAACAAAATGACAAAGAGGAGCAACAAACATCCCACGTCTCTACTCCTCGTTTGTACCCACCTTCTGGGTTCAGAGTCTTTTCAGAGTCCCATTCACACCCGTTCACCCGTACGTGGGCTCTTAGGTTTCGGATGGATTACATTTTGGTACTGAGTCGAAAGACAATCAAGTTGCCTTTCATGTGGGAGCTCTCGATTTTCAATGAACGTATCACGCAGAATTGTATACAAGTTGAATGTCCAAATAAATGACCTTGGTAGAAAAAATAAATTGGTAGCTTAAGGCTTAGCATACACAGTTGAGCGACTCAAGTAGATGAGCGAGCTTCTCTATTCCTCAACAAAGAAATTAAATAACTTGTGATGTAGAAAACAGGATTATGTAATAAGAACAAATAAAAATTATGTCATTATACCTAAAAAAGACAAATGATGGACTTTTAACAGTTTCAAAATTTCAATTTTTTTTTTTTAACCATGGACCATAATCTTTATGCATCATTGAATTTAGGGTTTTGTTTAATTAAAATAAACCATGAGAAACAACAGGCAACGAATATTTTACACTGTTGTGTTTTACCCTTAGATTTTTTCTAAAAGTGAAAACAAAAAAAATTTAATTTCTGGGAACAAAATCTACCGAGTTTTATTTAAAGATTGTCGTATTAATAATTAACCATTCCTGACTGGAAAAGTGTTAATGAAAGAAATAAAGTGGATCACCAAAGTTTTTTTCAAAATGAATTAGATTGAACGATAATTGGAAGCCGTTTTTAAACGCTACTGTTGGGATGAGCTCCTTATTTCATCATATTTTCGGACGCCTAGAATGTGTTTCTATGTATCGCATTTAGTTTTATTCTTCTTGCAAGGTATTTATGCACATGGTTTTAGTTCTCAAATTTGCATTCTCTACTTTTCGAGAAACTGTATGGAACTATCTTAAGTTTTGACAAAGGCTTTGAAACGAAGCCAAAATACACAAACTGTCCTTCATGAAAGTGAAAGTGATGTTCATTTGAGCGATTCGCATCTTCAATAGAGCTTTTCGAAATTCAATAACGTCAATCAAATTTCAATGGTGGTAAAAGGAAATTCATTTACAAAAGTAATTAAATATTCCGTTAAATTGTGGTTCATTAACGTCAATGTAGGAAACATCACAATTTTTGAAACTTTATTAGCGTCAGTCAAAATTCAATAAAACAATAAGAAAATCAACAAAATAAAATAAAAAGTCGTTGAGCGATAAAGCATATATGTTGATATATGTTGTATGAAGAAGACTGGAATAACATGAAGGACTGGAATAACATGGAATAACTCAAATCTCAATGTTTCCCGAGACGAAGTCTTTTCGGGAAAACAAAACTCACTATTTCCCTCGAGAGCATACATTAAGTGTATAATATTGCCTGGCTACAAACTTTCATAAACATCTGGTGTCCGCTTTGAGAGATATTCTGAACTAAAAATGCAGGAAACAAGTGTCCGTGTCCGCCTTAGAGAGAGTTTATTTATAGAAAAACAAGTGCAAAACGGCAGGGACCAAATTTATCGTCCGGCTTAGACAGGTGTCCGGCTTAGACGGGTGTCCGCTTAGAGAGAGTTCACTGTATATACTGCCTAAGCGGAAGTCTTCCGTATTGTTTTTCATTATCTGGAGATAAAATTTTAAATAATTAAAAGCCCTCCAAAAAGAAACAGCTAGAAATGTGCTAGAAAAATGTGCTAGAAAATCCGAAGGGTTTTCTAGCACATTTAACTTATAGCTTATCCCAAACTATTTATCAAATGTTTCACACATAAAATCCTTTCTCTTTTTAATTTTTAAGAGAAAATGGACTGTGGAAACGCTTGTATAAAATTTCAAAATTCAAAAAGAAAATTACACTGCAGATTTTCATTAAACTTTTCTAGCAGCAGCAGATGATCCTATTGAATTTATATATGAAATAAAAAAAGATGGTCATCGGCTTTTATTAGGTGTTGTGGGGACTTTTATGCATATTATATGCTTAGAAGAAGCTGTCGTCAAGTTGCCATAGTAACCTAAAACAGGTTTAATAGACTTTAGAAATATCATACGATATTTGAAGATTATCAAATAAAAATCATTCAGTTATTAGACGCGACACTCCTTAATACAACATTTATTACAATGGCATTTCCGACTTAGCCAATCTGTGGGGAGTCTCCTTAACTAAGGGATATCTTCTTGGTTGTTCTGTTGTTGGTCTTCTTCTCTTTCACCTTCACTGCTCTCCTGGCTGTCTTGGCTTTCCATTGAATCGTCTTTTGTCGTTGAATCTTCAAGGTCTTCCATACGTATTGGTTGAGTTTCTCACCCTTATTGTTTGTCAATGATATTAGGCTTCAGGTGGTTGTACTGAACCATACACTCTTTCCGTCAACCAACTCTTCGGCTGTTGTAGGATGTTGCCGTTTTCGACGTTTGCCTAACTGCAACGAATGGTCCTTTCCAAGGATCTGTTAAATGTTTTCTTGTTTATTTTCTTCATCCATACCTTCTCCCTTTCTTTCAATGGCTGAAATGATTTGAGATTGTGGTCATGATTCTCCATCTTCCTTCGATAGCGTTCCTCATCTCCACCTCATGCTCTTTTGTATCGCTCTCCGCCCTCCTCTTCGAGTGATTTGCTTAGGTATGTTTTTCATCTGTGACAGCAGATAATTTTAGTTAACTATTCAAAAGCCATACCAGTGCTGCTGAGTTTTGTCACATAAGATAACTGGATTTTTGGTAGGTGCCCTGGCCATGTATCTGGGGTGGTTGTTCACCAATTTGGTGATGGTTTCTCCGGTCATTCTGTTGATGCGTTCTACTCCTGAATTACTATGTGTTTGATAAGATCATGCAATAAAGCGATTTTGAAAAATAAAAGGATAAGAGATTTTGAAAAATCCTCGCGATAAACACCATTTACTGGAATTTGGGAATGATTAACCCTATTGTACCCCGGGGGGCCTGATTATCCAAGTGGTTTTTATGCCTCAATATGGTAGCGATTTTGATTTGAGAGTTGAAATTTGATAACTTCGACTAGAGTTTTATGGGAAATCTTGCCGCTTTTTTCTCTATGGTACGTTGTTGTTATGGCAATTCATTTCTAAACCTGTTGTGTTTTTTAAATTTGCAGACAACTTTAAACAGCTTCCAAATTACTGTTTTGCTCAGACAGAATGTCTCGACCACCACAAAAAATCTTTAATATTCCCAAAAATGGTGCTTTATGGAGTGAACTATTCTAAGTTGCTATTTATAATCCTGCTTTTAGGTAAAACTACATTTTTTGCTCTTGAATAATGTGTCAGACAATTTGAATTCGTGTGTAACATTTTAACATTATCCCTCAAAAGCAAAAGAAATTATATTTTTTTTTGTTGGTATGTTAACCATTCACATATTAGTAGGGAAAATTTGATTTTTGTTCCATTTCTGGGGGACGGAGACTTTTCTGTACAATCGATGTGTGCACTCAAGCTTTTGAGTATGAACTAAAGTGAATGTTGGAATTACAAAATAGTACTAAAATAACACCATAGCCACAGCAACGGCTATAAAATAGCAGTAGCGTCATTTGTTAATGACGCCATCAATGCGTGATATCACATCGGAAAACCTAATCATAAAAAAAGAAATATTATTTTAGATCACTGTAAATGTTTTTAAAATTTATTATTCCTCTTAATTACATAGGAATTGACCTATTTTGAGGAAAAGAACTATGTCACGTCACATTGTCGTCATCCTTTTAGTTTTGGTGATATGTGAGGATAATGGATTAAAGCCCATAAACTAAGAAATGGTTGCCAATCTTGTTATTATTCTTCCCATGAAGGAGTGATGTAAAGCAATATGAATGGTGAAGCTAATGACGAAACAAACGAACGAATGGAAAAAATAATCAACTGTGTTGTGTCCAAGGTAACAATGCATGACCCAGAGGTTTCATTCCCCCAAAAGTCTGCAGACATATGCCACAGAGGAAGTACCTGTACTTGTATATGATGGAGGCGAAAGAAGAAGTTCAGATTCTTCATCAAATTGGGACGACCAGTGCATGAATCTTTCCTGAGTTTGTTCTGAAACGGTAAGATCATTTTTACCACATATTATAAATCGAGGAAATCGCAGTAAAGAATCCCAATTTCTCTTTCTTTCTGTTGCTCTCGCCCTGAAAGAATTTCTGTACACAATGTAGTTCAGTATTCCTTGAAGAGGGCTCAAAAAAACCTACAAAAAGCAAAAGACAGGAATGAGATTATAAATCAGTCAAACAAGAATTAGGCAACGAATCTAAAGTCCTAAACGGAGACAAAAGCTAGTTTTATTTATGTGGAGTATATGTACAACTTGTCATCGCACCCTTATACTTACATACCCTCATCTTCAGTAAGCTGGAAATCGGTGCTCCTCAGGGCAAAGTTCGGAGAATCTGTCTCAGACTCTGTGATGCTCATGCAGACCTGTAAGTCCTTTAATTTTAGTCCGAGCCAAACTTTTATTATTTTACCCTAGCTAACAGAAGACGAAGGTAACGCAATGTACATGACCTTGGTGCTTTCGTTGAAGTGAAACACGAATTTTGATACGTCCATATGCTGCTGGTGCATTAGTTGAAAAATAGTAGGTCAGAGTATCTAGAGGATATGCGATCTGAATGTTCAGAATCTGGGACATATAGTTCGTTTTTTCACAAGGGCCTCCGATCTCTAGATATGAACGAAATCTTTAGAATGATTGGTGGATGCCAGACGACTATATACGAAAGCAAATTATCGAGGAAGCATGCTGAATAAAAGCTAGGAATCATTGGGGTTGCCAGAGTATAGGCGGGGTGGGTAATTTGCCCACCCGGGGAAATGATTTAGGAAATACATAGAAGGAAAAAAGAAAGGGAGGAAGAAAGGAAAGAAGAAATGAGAGAAGGAAGGGAAGGATGGAACGAGATTGAACATAATAGTTTACGGAGGAAGGACTTACCAATTAAGGAAGAAAATAAAAGCAATTTACAGTAGAAAGACAAGAAAGATTTGCTGGGTGGAGATCTTAGACGAATTATAAAGTTGAGAGCCCATCTAAGAATTCGAAGATGTGGAGCTATCACGTCCGCGATTTAACAGCCAAGAGACAGAAACAAACGGACATGTTTAATAAATGTTCATGACTTTTCGTTGCCAAACCGCAACGTTGTCAAAGTAAATAACATGATCAAAAACTGATATTAAATAGACTTACCAAAAGTATTAGATTATAAGTTAAGCCAATAGGAATTACGAAAGTTGTTAGGCTGGATTTCCACTAGGCGTAAAATGTCGGGAATTGAATAGATTTTACTTCCCACAAGGAAAATCACTCGACAAAATACAAACTTTTTACGCCTAGTGGAAATCCAGCTTTAAGATAGGGTTTATGTCTGGAAATGAGGATACTTTCTTTGATGAGCAAGACAAACCAACTGAAAAGTCATCAAAAGTGATGGAGTAGCAAGTTGTAGTTGAATGGATGGGAATGATGGATTGCAACGGAAGTGAAATATTCTGGCTAGCCAAAGCCGAAAGTCCGATGTTTTCTGAATTATGCATGTGTAATTGATGACGCTAGAGCACTGACTCTAAACTGATTATTTACATGCGATTTCAAAAATTTGGTAATATTGTCTTCTTAACGGCAGCCTTTACGAGCAGGTCAATGGTGTTGCCCCGCATGGGCTTTCTCCAAGGTCCACTTTTTGCGAAATTTTTTTTAGTCCTTCTTCGAAAGAATCTGGTTTGGCAATTGCCCTGTTGTATTTATGCTGACGATTGGTTTATTATTTTCAAGTCTGGGGACCACGTTCAACCTCCTTAACTCTTTAAGTGGCAGGTTTTCTAGAGGTCTCCCCTTGACGAGTAAAATCGCCTGACGTAATCCAGAGTAAAATTAACTAGCGTAAGCCAGAGTAAAATTAATTGGCGTAGGCCAGAGTAAAATTAACGATTAGCACATTTGCTAATGTGCTACTTAAAGAGATAACATACTTTAACTCTCGACATGGTAAAAAAGAATTTTCTAGTGAGTTCGAGAATAACGGATCTCTCTCTTTCCTAGATGTAAATATTAGCCCAACTGATGGCTTCTCCACTTTCGTTAACCGAAAACCTAGTTTCACTGAATATTTCACCAAATTTAAAAGTTTTATCCTATTAATGTTTAAACGCGATTTTCTTTACTCATTACTCGACTGATATTTTAAAAATTTACTCGTTCTGTCCTAATTTTCATTCAGAGGCCCTTAAACGTTGAGAACGTTTTGTTCATAATTCTTACCCAATTGCTTTTGTAATCATTGTTTATATATTTTTCTCGACCAGATTTTTCCTCTTCATTTAGCAATATCACTGTCTCGTGTCCTTTATTTCTGCCTTCCATTTATTGGTGCTCATTATTCACAAATCTGAACTACGTTTCTGAAATCGCACGTGGTTATCAGTTCAAGTGTCATTGTTGGGCACCGTTGTATTATGGGCAGACACGCAGCATATAGATACACAGGACATAATTTGTACATAACTAACAAGTATATCGTTTGTATCCGTCTGATAAAAAGTGTATTGGGAAAAATGAGAGAGATCTAGAAAGGAAAAAGATTTAGGGAACAAGGAAATAAGGAGTTTAACGAGAAAGCAATATGATGTCGGATAGAAGACATCTAGTATGGAAAGGAGGATCTAAAGAAAGGATATGTTTTAGAAAGAAAATGATTTAGCAAGAATTATAGGAATTTTTTAAGGAACGATTAAGAAGCTTGAGAAAATATTGAAAAAGAAAAGAATTTCGGAAGAAAAGGATAAAGCAAGGAATAAATTTATAAGACAATATTGGAAATTTAACTGGGAACGAATTTAAGATACTGGAAAGAAACAAAAATTGTAGGAAGTGTATCAGTAAGAGAGGGAGAATTTAGAAAATTTTTAGAAATTTTAGAAATTTGCCCACCCGAGCCTTCCAGGCTGGCTACGCTACTGCGACGAAGCAGGCGAGTAAGAACATAAATAAGGAGCTAAAAAACTTGTCATTTGCTAGTGAATCTTGCATTTGACGTATACCTCCATTCCAATGAGCGCTTGATAAGATCTTGTTGAGGCGTATGACTTGGTGGATTTGTCTAACGAGATCGCATAAGCCAAATCGTAGATAAATAAAGAAATGTCTGGACTCCAGCTATAATTAAAGGAAAGTGGACTGTATCTTTGTAAACTTGAAAGTACATGGACAAATAAATCTATTTTAGCTACTAAAATATAATGCATAATTTCGGAATTCTTTAGGAATAAAATAAGAAATAATGAAAGAATGCCAGTGATATACAATGGAGTTGATACGTCAGTTATATAGCTACTCATTTGTTGGATTAGTTTAAGCATCATTCACTCATTGCATGTGGTCAAAATTTGAAGGTACATATAAAAGTATAGTCCACTAACTTAACTTAAATAAGCATGTGAATTAATATTATCATTCGGGTAAAATAGTCCAGTCTTCTATTATCTTACTGTTACTCTATCTAGCTTCCCCTTCGTCAGTCAATTTTACCCGTGAATAGATGTTCTGCAGAGGAAAGTTCATAACTATCTCAACTCTTTCCTGACTTTATGCATAAGTCTTTTATTATATATTTTCATCTTACTAATGCCTGACGATTCCACTCGTCAAGGAAAGAAATCATACAAATCATACAAATCGACTTATTTCATGTTCCTCTATCATTAATCGACTTTTTGAAAAACTCGCGTATAAAAGATCATCAAACATCTTAATGCTAAAACCCCCCAACACATTCCATGTTCTAAATAACTTTGTTTTCTTTTTACTGTTTCTACTGATCATGCACTACAAAGATTAATTGATAAAAAGAAAAAAAAGAAAATATGTGAATATTAAAACGCAGCAAAGAATGCGAAACAATGCCATGATGTTAAAAGTTTAAAAAATCTTACTTTTCATCGTTTACATCACAAAATCTTCAGAGATAATAATTAAAGTTACCAAAGCTAGAGTATATATTTACATGTGTGATAAATTAATCGGATATAATAAACGGAAGGACAATGAGGTGAGAATAATGACGTGAGTAAACTTAAGATAATTGAGAGGGGAAAAAGATTTATGAAAATAGAAAAAGTGATACGGAACTGATATTGGCATTTAAAGAAGGTTTAAGTCTGTTAATAGTAATAGTAATAGTAATAGTTTATTACTTACACTGAATAGCTGTTAAGCTAAAATATAGTGTAGTTTACAAGAA
>JBAHVQ010193987.1:3692-14231 GCA_036872915.1 Nanipora kamurai | reverse complement strand
TAGAGAAGATGTTTATAAGTCGAGAGAATAATAAATACAAGGAATAAATATATTGTCGTGAATTGTAAATCATTATACCTACCTTGTTCATCAACCAGATCAAGTAGGCATTTCACTTGTAATTTCTTCTTGCATGTTATACAACCTCCAGAACATTTGTTTCTTCTAATGCTTTTTTGACACGTACTACATTTACCATAAGGACCAGGACAGAGCTCAACATCTTCAGCCAAGATAAGTAGAATTGTAAATGCCGATTTCGGACGGAAGCCAAGATAGTTTTCTTGTTTATAACTCCATATCGAAGCGATTATAAGTTCATTCTTCACATCAGGGTCTTCGTCAGGAATATTAGAATAACAACATGAATTGGAGGAGACAAGAGATAGCTTCTTAACAGTAAAAATAAGAGGAAATGCCGGAACTGCTATGGCCACCATGTTGTTATCAACGAAAAAAGAAAATCGGATAGCAAAAGAAGAGCATCGGCCGTTGGAGCAAATTACAGTGGAACCTCTAATAGCAGACACCTTTCTAAAGCGGACACATTCATACAATGAACACTTCTTCCCACTCACCGTGTTATAAACCCCTAATAAAACAACCTCTACAAGGCGGCAACGAATACCTGCACACAATGGACATTTTTTCTCAATCCGTCAACCAATCCAAATTAATCCAAAAACTAATCGACCTTTCACGAATTCGGTCCAATACCCATCAAACAATAGATCAAAGTCGAGACCGGAGTGGACAAAAGAGAGTGATGACTTAAGTTGTCTACGCGGGCCTGGAGTTGGATCCAATATTTTCCGGGCACTGGACCGAACGAAGGAAAGGTTGATCGGAGGTTCCACTGTACCGTAATTTCATGCAGAGTGGACTGGCTAAGTCGACAGTTCAGGTTGGTGTTGACCGCAACTACCCGATTCAAAAATTTGTGATGTTAGTGGGTATGGTGCTGGTATAGACCAGTTAGTCAGGTTTTTTTTCGGGAGCTCTGACCCCTAGGATTTAGTTACAAGGGCTGGCTGCGGGAGCCAGGTGCGCACGCAGGTGGACCGAAAACACGTCATATATGAAACTAGGACAAACACTGGTTCAATTGAGTAAACGTAATGAGTTTCATCTTGACAGGAAAAGAGCGTGAAAGTAAGCTATGGAAGGATTTTTTTTAACATATTAACTATACTAGTTCACTTACTGCTCATTCTAACTTTGTTAACTTGATTGACAAGACGTATTTTTCTCGCAAACCATGGCTCGAACGAATATGTTTAAATTATCTATGCCTACCGACATTGGTGAGGAGGTAAAATTTCTAAGTCAACGCCAAAAGTTAACTGAGGACAAGTTTTTAAAGTGTTACGCTGATGAAGTGGCTTGTAACATATCAGCCTTGGTATCTATAAACTGTACTGGCTGTGCAATTGACCATCCATCTCAAAGACAACATGATTACCTGATGATGGAACCGGATGAGCGAATTTGGTTGTATTTTGACCTATAGAATTCTCAGTTCACTGGTTGATTCGTTTTATTTGCTTTGAAAAAATAAACGAAACCTCACAGAGACAGCTTCGCGAATGGAACGTTTAAGGCTTAAAGCTATTCGAAAAAACAAGAAAGCGAGACGCATTCTCATAAAAGTGGATAGAGAGATGTCCAAAAAGGAGGCCGATTTGCCAAAGATTTGCTTTGGCAGAAGAAATATGCAAACTGCTCGATCAGAGTTTCAGGTACGCTAAATGATGTCGTGTTCTGAAAGATGAGTCAGCGTCCATTCCAGAGCAGACCGAATAAACGGTAAACTTTAAGTTAGAAAAGTTCCCGAGCGTTTTGTGAAAAAGTTTGAAATCATGTGTATACTGTGCGTCTGTGGAGTCACCCGCAGAAAGTCAGACCATCAAAGTCTAAGACATTCTGACCGAAGTTTCGGATCTCTTGGACGATACTATGTTCTGCTTGGTTCTGGTGGGCTGCTGGAAGTTTCGAAGTTCCAAGTAGTCTTGACGAGTTATCAGATTATTGTTATTGATTTTAACGCTAGAAACACGAGTATTTATGAAGGTCCACGATGAGATACGAAAATCGTATTGTACAAACACGGAAATGATTATAATGATATTAATCCGAAGAAACTCCTGGTTTTCCATGGTAAACGCTTTTATTGTGAAAAATGTAAGTCATTTTATCAGAATTTTTCTTAATCATTCTTGCGCTGATCCATGTCACGCTTGCGCGAAGAATGTCTTTGGAATTCTTCTGAAAAACAGACATGTCCTGATTGTTTTAAAATTTGCGGCTCAACAAATGTTTTCACCATCACAAAAAATCGCGCAAAATTTAGGGGGGATGACCTTCCATGAAAATGCGGCACGTCTTTTCAATGTCAAACGTGTTCGTCCACTGTTGAAAGAAAACGACAGGACAAACGTCGGTGTGGTGAAGTAAAGCGCAATATTTGCAAGGAGCTTGTTTTGTCTAACCATCTGTGCGACATGCAACCTGAACAACCGAAAACGCCTTAGCACAACTTTGAGACAGACTTTTTGACCGGGGAACATGTGGTTAATTTTGCTGTTACTCAGTATGCTGATGGTACAGAGTTAGTTTTCAAAGTTTATAATGCGCTGAACAAATTTTGTTTGTTTTCTATTTTCCATGGAACACACAGGTTTCACGGCAATTGCACACAACGCAAAAGGTTTTGACGCGGTTTTGATTCAGGGATGGCTGATTCAAAACCGTCCTACTGCTGACATGCATGTTATTCGTTCAGGTCAATAAAAAATATGCAACTCGTTTTGACAAATTACAAAATTCGACTTGTTGATTCATTAAACTGGCTGCCACTTTCTAATTTTCCAAGAATGTTGGTCTGGATTTAGCAACTTATTCTAAGGGCGACTTTCCATTCAAATTTAATACTGTTGAAAACCAACATTATGTAGGTCCTATGCCACGTATTGAAAATTTCAGTCCAGATACAAAATCAGAAAAAGTTCGGAATGATCTCATTACCTGGCATAACACTTTAACGAAAAATAACTATATATTCGACTTTCAGAAAGAAATGTACAAGTACTGTTCACAAGATGTTACCATTCTATGACTATGTTGCATGCAATTTCTGAACTTATTTTTAAGCGAAACAGGAGTCGATCCTTTTCTTTACTGTACTGTCGCAGCTTTGGTCATGGGTGTTTATCGTTCAAAACATTTAAAGAAAGATACGATAGGAATAGTACCAAAAAGCAGGTATCATGGAGGCAATAAGCCATGTTCAAAGGGCTCCAAAGAGTGGTTAGAATTTGTTGCATTTCAGACAAAAACATCTACTCATCATTCTAATGACGGTGGGGGAAAAACAAATTGGTGATTCTCAGTTGGCTAAAACGCGTATCACGCGGACGGATTTTGTGAACAAACGAACACGGTTTATGAATTTTATAGGTGTGTTTTTCATGGTTGCCCGTTGTGCTTTGATGTTAGAAGGGACCATCCGTTTTATAATGAAAAGAAGATGAAAGACGTGTACGAGGAAACGATTCAACGGGAAGGACGATTACGAAATTTAGGTTACAACGTTAAGACAATCCGGGAGCGTGACTTTCGGAAACTTAGGGAAGCGGACGAAATGCAACAGTTGGCATTGGCCAGTCGGTCTCAGTCAGTTTCAAAAATAAAAAAAATATGCAATAGAAAGATTAAATGCGCTGCCAAGTGAAAACCAACTACATGTAAATATCTTGAGAACGGTCATGCGCTCAGTGATGAACCAGGAACGCCTCAGAGTTATTCACTCTTGCTGCGAGCGCGATTTAACGGACACGATCGATATTGGTGAACTTGCTAATCGTTGGTCAAAACTGACAAAGAGAGGACGATTAATAAAAATATAAGTCAAGACCTAAAAAAATTTTCAGCTTAGGATTATGTTGATTTTTTACGCTTGCCATACGGTTTATCTTAAAATTTATCTTGAAATTTTGCTTTTAAACCTGAATTCTAACAGAAAATCTGTTCTCAGAACGCTGGAAATGCCATTTCGAGTACCCAAATGTTAAAATTTTCAAAGGCAAAGAAGATGAAACTATTGAATATGTTGATTTTACTTCTCTTTATCATTTTGTCAATCATCCTGTTATTATACGTAATAATTCTGACGGCGTTTCAAATTATTTTGGTCTTTTAAAATGTAAAGTTTTGGCACCATCCCATATGTGCCATCCTGTCCTTCCCGTGCGTGTAAAAGGTAAATTGTTCTTCCCCTTGTGCAAGCAATGTTTCATGAACAGCTCTAAAGACTGCCATCATTCTGAACAGGAACGTTCTTTTTGGGGTACTTTTCCTACCGTTGAAGTGTCGAAGGCGATCGAAAAAGGTTATAGGATTTTAGAAATTCACGGGGTCTGGTATTTTGCAGAGATACCCTTTTTTCAAATTTCCGTTTAATCTTACTAACGCGTACTTGATCACAAACACTGAACTTGTAATTAACAGGATGTAAATCATTAATACCATCATGGAACAATGTATACCAAACTTTTTCTTCATCCTCACTGTTTACAAGGGCAGGTTTTGTCCTTATACTACGATGAATACTACGATTGTATGCATAAATTATGTCTGGTAACATATCAATATATCGCATCGTCTTTTTTGCTGTAAAGTAACGCTACATCTTGGTCTTCAACGTAAGAATTACACGTTCAACGACGGACGCTTTGGTCTCGTTAAAGGTATTGTGTGTAAACGAATATTCCTGTCGTTCATGAGAATTGTTATGAGATATTATTAAAATATCTGTTAAAAAAACTCCGTTCCCCGGTCAATCAAAATTCTTTCTGCTTTTCTTTCCGATGATAAAAGCACATTAAAAGCATCGACAAGCCCAGGACCAATCTTTGACTTGAGAGGGACAACCCACGTTTACTTGGAAAAGACATCAATACCCACAAGGAGATAACGATATCCGTCATTATACTTTTGCATCGATTGCATGTCAGCTAAATCCAGTTGCCATTGTTGGTCGATGCCTCCTACGTGAACGCGGTTTCTTTTAAAGTTTTGTCGCATCATTTCTTTGTGTAATGTGCAGGCATCCTGTCTCATTAACGAGTCAAGAATTTGTTTACGAGTCAAAGTGTATTTGCCTTCTTGCGTTACATCACGATACAAAGCTTCAACACCCCATAACTACCTGGTCGTTTCGGATTAAAGTAGATACCGGCCAAATATTCGTCGACTTTGTCCATCCTATGTTGGCACGGTTACATCATAGATGGTCATGAGCAAAATATACTAACAGTTGTCTTTTTCATTATTTAGATTCAATAACCTCTGGCATTGTCTGAGATGATACTTCAGACTAATCATTCTTACTCAATTTCAAATCCATGTCTTCAATGATTTCATAGTTTTTTGTCGCACTGTTCTACCCCATTGGTAAATGTCCTTCAGTATTGATATTATTACGGCCACAGCTAATACTAAATGTAAGCATGATGTAAGGAAGATGAAAATGGTGTTGTTTCTCTAAAAAATGTAACACTCACTGAAAGATCTCATAGAGGAGCTCGCAATGTGTTTGACAGGACAAAGAGATGTTCAGGCTGTCAAAAATGAAGTTGTCCTGAGTCTTGTAGTATATCTGTATCTCTCTCAAAGATTAGAAGTTGACAAGGTCCTTTTGGAAAAACTGAAACCATTTGTTCACCTAGATAAAAGTTTTGACATCCTAAAAGTTCATTCATTGCTGTGCTCAGATTTAGATCTTACAGAGCTTGCTTTAGAATTCAGTGACCTTGTTAGCTCATTTCAAATTGAAAATCTGAGAAAGCTTTCTCTCTCTGGTACTGTAAAGAAATTTTCAGCTATTTCAGGAAAATGTGTGGTCATTTGGTGATTCTTATTTAAAATCTGCATGATTTAAGTTTCAATTTCATCTAGGTCAATTCAATAATGTTAATATCGCCATGGCGAGAATTCTTGCTGCTACACCACATTCGTGTGACTTTGAAAGATTGATAAGTGCCTGCAATCTATTAAAAACGGCACAACGAAGCTCTCTGAATCTAAACACAGAGAATCTGTACTTGTATGCTTATTACAACATGCCTTCACTAGATAGATTTCACCCAAGGCCAACTGTTGCAAAGTGGCTGGCAAGAAAGCAGAGAAGATGCAAACAAACAGAAAAAGCAAAAGAACAAATGTGGTTTGAAGGCATATTTAAAGAGGCAAACAGTGCAAGTGAGGAAGAGGGGGGAATTGGGGAAGACAACGAAGAACAGGACAAAATCGAACTCAAAATTCGTGGATTTTAAATTTTGTATGAAGGACAAACTACTTGAAACCTTAATTACTATAATTATATTTAAACATTAAGGCCTTTAATTTCTTGAATCTGTTTTACTGATAAACAATATAATAAATATTGAATGTTTTGACATTTTCACGTTTGGGTAATCCAACATTTTCTCCAAAACTCAATTTTTAGAACTGCCCATTTTTCAACTAGAATTGCCCATTTTGGAAAATGGGAGGCCTTAAGATGACCCCTGCAGAATACATCTTGGACCACACAGACCATGACATATTAAAAAGAGACTCAAAGTAATGTCAGAATGCTACGGAAGGTTCAGGACACTTTAAAACTTTCCAAGTTTCCAATATTCCCAGCCAAATATGTTCGCGATTAATCATTGCAATAGCTCTATCTGCAAAAGTCAACCAGCGTTCATCTTCGTCGGAGATCTCACAATGTTCTCACAATGTTGTCCACAGGTTGCCGTCCGTCTCCATCTTTTCACATGACGAAAGATCTTCCAATTGTTGCATCTTTCTGAAGGACAAACTTGGTAAAGACAAGGTTGATCAATCGGTCAGACGTTAGACTGTCTTCACAATCAACTTCGTCAACGTACATCTGTTCAAACAGGTGTGCCATGATTCTTCTTCTCACGTTTTTCCAACCAGCTCAACAGAAGTACACTTATAAAATAAACGAGTGTTAGCATTGTTCAGGTTTGAAGTTTACCTCCAAACGAATGATTTGTATTGAACTGATGTCGATCGGGCTTTTACTTGTTACGTTTTTCCTGTACCTTCTTAGACCGGTTTGCAATCTTGTTTTTTAACCAATGAAACCCAAATTCCGCGTATGACGTAAGTTTCCGGTCCAACTGCCTCTCACCTGGCTCCCGAGGCCAACCCTTGTAACTAAATCCTAGGGGTCAGAGTTCTCGAAAAAGCGCTGACTATGTGGTCTATACCTGCACACCTACTGTTATTCAATGCTTACAGCATCTTATCATGCAGCTGGGCTACATTGGGAAGAGGCCCTTATCGGCTACAGGAAAGCTGCCGATGGTTTTTTCAGTGTAAGGAACTTTCAAATGGCAACTTTGCAAAATTCGTAGCCAAGCATGTCCCAGACAATAACTGTACCTCTAATTTTTATTCTTCCTCTAACCTTACATTTTACAAACTAATTTGTCTTCTAACCGATGCATTTAACAGCATGAAAAAACGAGTTTAAATTGCGTAAAATTACACAAAAACAATAGATTTTCTGCTCTTTAAGCGCTTATAGACCAATTGTATAAATACCACATAGCCTCAACTTCCTTCTTTTGAATTTAATTTATGTTCACCCGCTGTGCTGAGATTTTGTGTTTTTTCAATAGAATGAATTAATGTTGTGCGTGTGTACTCATACATTGTGGTATTCACGCAATTGGTCTGTAAAAGGGAAAAATCGACCTTCCATAGTCTTTTTTTAGATGTACGCAATGATGAATCCTGCTTAATTTTTTTCGCAGTCAACTACCATACACACTGTAAATTTAAAATGTAAACGTTTTAACTTTTCGGTTGACTTTACTGTTTGTGTACAGAAAGTATTACCAGGAACGTAACCAAACTTGGCAACTGTACGAGTGTTGATTAACTGCTCATTCTTACATAGTTACCATGGCACACACTAGATTCTGGGTAGCGGTAAATAAAAATGGATTATACTTTTGAGTGAAAGGAATGACTTTCACATATCCAAAGTGGTGCACAAGAAAAAGGCTTCGATAGACGTTCTAGGGCCATACAAATTATATTTTTTACACTCTTGATTTCAAAATGCTGATCTGGAACCGAGTGTGCATCCATGGTAACAATAAAAAAGACGTACAGTTTGCCAAGTTTCATAACGTTTCTGGATCTACTTCCTCAATCATCCATGATGTAATATTTCACTGTTCCGGTTGACACAACAAGAGTGATTATCAATCCCAATTTTTTAAATGCTTAACGGTGAATGATCAAAAGAAAAAACTTGAATGGGATCCTTCGTTATTCAACGATACTTTTTAGGGAGGGAGAATAATATAAAGTGTCGACTTTTTTGGTTCATAAGTACATTAAAGTTTGCCAGAAGATTACCTAAGTTTTTGCACGTGAGTGGTCACAAGTTTACTGTATTATAGTGAAAGTCATGTCACCTTCCAAAGTGGAATTCTGCTTGGTCTTTCGAAATGATCACTGGTTTATATCAGAATGTCATCTGTTGCCTGCTCATTGAACGGCGAAACTGATGCATCATCGGGCCTACTTTTGCTCCTTGCCTTGGCGGCAAAGTCGACCTTGGCGTAGACAGGAGGTTCCGGAACATCTACATTAGTGTTTATTTCGCTGGATGGAAGTTGACGAGAAAATGTCAGTTTAGGTGACACTTTAGGAGTGGGAAGAGGACTGGGGCGAGTGGTGAACGTGGCCAACCTGACCGGTTGGTAACTTTCGTCGTTTTCCAGTTGATCTAGAGGAAGAATAGGATTCTCCACATACACAGTTGAGGCTGCACCTCCGGGAATGCTGTGATGGCTATTTTCGAACATAGACAGGTCAATACCATCCTCCATATTGACATTGTAAATTCCTTCAATGCTACCTTCTGATTCGTTCGAGGCATGGCTACTATGATCAAAAGCGTACCTACATAACGAAACAAAAAGTAGAATTTACAGTGTGCATCATATAGCTTGAAGCTCCGTTTGTCAGAATAACCGTTTAAAAGTCTACTGGTCGATCAATGGGGCAGTTGGTCGATGGGTCTCTGTCAGTAAGTCGGTCGACTGGTTGGTCCATCTGTTCTTTCGCTTACTCCCTTGCTTGGTCGTTTACTTCTATGACTTGACTTGAATGGCGACATCAGCATTTGCAAAAAATTTGCATACAACATTTTTAACCAACAATTCATCATGTTCACAGAACGTTCATATCTTACTACATAAAATGGTCAAACAGTTGCAAACTGACGGTAACTTGTAAATCAAAAGTGAACATAATATTGAGTGATCTAAAATGAGTGTTCGGTGTTTTAAATTTTGAATAATTTGAAATGTTCAAATAGATATCCCATATTTTATGAAGTCCTTCTCATTCCATTTTTTTAAGCTTTTGTTCGTTCGTTTATTCGTTCGGCCTGAGTATGACATACAAACAGTCGTTCGTTCCTTTGTTCCTATGAAGCTCCTCTCATTCCTTCGCTTCAAGCGTTCGTTCAGTTAGTCCATTCACCCATTCATTTAGTGCTGACTATGACAGCCATTCAGTAAAGTAAATAACTTGAAAGCACAATCTCAATCTTATGGTGTTTTTTCTTCTTTAGTTTAATGATGTTCATGATTCCTTTAGTTGATATCTCGAATTGAACTTCAAGTACTATCTCTACCAACTCTACCGTTCACAGTTACCGAGCCCCCATAACATCGTTCCACTAAAACGGTGGCAGTTTAAGGAAACCTGCCTCGCACTTTAAGTCATTATGATTGCATGGTGCTAACAGTTGTTGTAAGATACGATTATGGAACACCATGAACCATTACTTGAAAACCATACTAAAATTTGTAAACTTTAAAATTTGTAAACGACTAAAACCTGTTAAAAAATGTAGTTCAAAATTTGTTCAAGAGATCTGGAAGTACAATTTTATTTGCCAAATCAACTTTCTTATTTTTACTGAGATTTGAAAACCAAGCTACAAGTATTAAGATGTCTGAAAACGTTTTTACAAAAACAAACAAGGCGCTTCCTTCGCTGCTTAGTTTCGAGCCGACATGAGAACGACGTTATCTTGAGGATATTTCGTTTTCTTCAGAGTTTTTCTTGGGAAAAAACCGCGCTAGATCTTTAGGAGTACGGTTTGGATTATTGAACTTGGAGATCTATCTTTTCCCTTGTAATCAGTTAAAGTACGTTAGCAGAGGAACGTCGATCAATACAAAAACAAGAAATTAAGAAAATGATGCATTAAAGACGTAGTGGGTCAGGTAACATTTCATGTCGATTCACGTTTTCAGCGCTTTTGTGCTAAAAAATTTATGCACTTCCGCTATTTATTCATGTCGGTCTTAATAGAGAAAGAGAAAGTTGGTGCTTCTGATGCTGTCAGAATCCAACTCTGTCCTGACCAGTTACCGATGCGGAGAAGGTACTGATAGATCAACTAGGGTTTCTAGGTCAGTTAATAAGCCAACAGAC
>JBAHVQ010193976.1:0-14231 GCA_036872915.1 Nanipora kamurai | reverse complement strand
CTTGTTTTCGTTCAAGAGCATAGGGCAATTTGTATTCCTGAACACTATCTTTGTTAGTAAAGTATAAGAACATTACAAATCTGATGGTATATTTACTAATAAAATACGAATACACACCATTAGTAAATTCTGCGGTAGTTCCAAAGTACAGTACCAGAGTTAAAAAGTGAATTCTTCCTTCTAAGTGGACGTTTGTTAATAATTTGGCTTGAAGATCAATGTTTTGCTTAAAAAAGTACAATTAAGGGATACAATTATATTAAATTATTTTTATGACCAACAGCTAGAAGTATTTACTCTGTCAGAAATAAAAACCTGTTTAACAACATAAACAGCCTGTTTTCTCCACTGATATTCAATACATAAGAACCATGTCAGCCTGCCTTGCGGCACATATTTTTACGGTGTCGATGTACTATCACGGTATGAATTAGCCCTTGACAGTAGACGTTCTCGTAGTTTTTTCAAATAACTATGACATTCAGTATCTTTCGACGGAGTAGTACTATATTAAATTCAAACTTTGTCAAATGTTGTACCTGTTCACGAAGGATTTCACAAAGGTCGTCGAGAAATTAACCGAACAACTCTCCTATAGAAAACGCCAGTGGGAAAAACGCAACGACCAATCTTAAGGTCTTCATATTTTTCCAGAAAAGATCAGTGAACCAAATTTTACGACCTTTAGGGCTAGTAAGTTAGCAAAAATTTGTCCTACTGCACAAAAATAATCATAACGGGATCATCCTACTAATCCATCCTTTCTTACTAGTTCCCCGAAAAATTAATAGTTCTAAACGTATACATAAGGTTTTTATCTCTTAAGGATAAGATAACGGAGTTCTGGCCTGTTTTATATTCCATTTTGTAGAACAAAAATGAGACAGTTTTCGGTTTACTATCAAGGCACAGAATTCTTTAATGTATGAGCAAACTCAATCTACAGAGCGTAGAGTGTAGGTGTTTTGCAAGCTTGGATATAAACAACGAAAGTTTTGTTGTTTGAACATGTATAGATCACTTCACAGGCATGTCTCAGCTTTCAACTATGAAAGTAGCATGTCAACAAAAGGAGCTAGGTCCCAATTTACATCACATTTGTCTTCGAGCCCTCATGGTCTAGTGGTAAGACAACCGTACCGGCAATAGACGCGGGTTCGACTCCCGTTGGGGAGCTCACAACTTTTCTGAGTTTTAACAAAGCTTGAAGAACGAGCCTTTCGTTGTTAGAGTTCTTTAACTCATTAATTTCTGAAATACGTAATGTTCCAAGTATCTCCTTATTTCAATCTACGTTGAAAAAATATCTTCTTTTTCTCTGCACTCCTTTTGCTTGGTTCTAAGTATTAGTTGTTTACTTTTCTACTTACCAGGTGATCTGACCCGAAGCAAAATCACTGTGACTAGCAGTGAAACTGTTTGAAACTTTGTACTGGTATTCAATAAAGGGAAAGGTATTTCCATTACGAATTTAAGGACAGAATCTGGTATAAATCATGAGATATTAACTAACTTAAATTGGAAATGGATTTCTAATTTACAACTAGTCCCAGTCCACTTTCGTGTTTCTAGATCACCTGGTACAATTTGATCGGTCATGTCTTTGTCTTACACCACTCCTGTACAGTATGTATATGTATATTAAGTACCAGAAGTAGCCCATAACTCTATAAGCCTTTGGGTTTCCGCTTTGGATTCCTCCCACAATATCATTTTCTTTATTCAGTTGTTTTCTTTGTACATTACTATGGTGGGAAAATTTTTTATTAAAGATTATTATTAAAGATTATTAAATTAAACGAAAATTCATCCCAACACCCTTAGAAATGTCGGAATTTTCTGGTAATCTTCAGTGAAAACTGGTGATCAACTGGTAAGACGGTGATTATGCAACCGTTATGTTTCGTCCGCAAACATTTGACAAACCCGAAGGTTTGTAAGATATTGCACGACGTTAAATCTTGCATGTTCAATGCCATTCTCAAAACAATTTGCCTACAATACGTTTTCTTGCAAGGGAAGTAAGAAAATAAATGGAAGCATCCAGTCCATATTTAAGGTGGTAGACTACCCGATAATTTGTCAAATTGCAAAAGAAATTAGAAAAAAAAATAACGCAATACATAAATATGAAAAACTATATATTTTGTGAAACCTTAGTTTTAGGAGATGCCAAAAATACCTATTCTGTAGCTTGTTGGCTAATAGTAAAACAAGGATTAATCGGCATAGTTTAAAAAATCACTCCCTGGTTGATGAATGAACTGGAAACAAGTACTATACATTCGTTTGTCAATACTCGCATTATTCGGATATGGTTTGAAGTACTCTGGCTTGAAATGCTTTCAACGTAGCTTACAAAGCTATCTTTCATGACCAAACATCTCGACACTCCAGTCCAGTGTCATCATCTGGAGCGATCGTTCTGAGGATGAGGTCTATTTTTACATCCTCACAGAGCTACTGATGACGTTATCTATTGCTAAAATGCAGAAGGGCTTCCGGCAATGGACCACCGTCACGATTCAACGGGATGCTATCGATGTGCAATGCCCAAAGCTACGTTTACACGCTGCAATTAATCGGGCCGATTTCTGATTTAGATTCATGGTAATTAATAAAAGGTAGGTAAAGTCGAGACCAGAGAGCATTCTGCTGACGACTTCTCATTTTAACATGCATCTAAGGCAGAAATCGGCCCGACTAATCGCACTGTGTAACCCAGTCTTAGACAGTGTCTTTGACAGTATCGCGGATTGGCAAACGTGCTCCAACAACAACTAATTTCTTTGTATTAAGAGGAAAAAGGCCTTTCGGTGGTTCATTCGTGATTTGGTGAATACTTTTCTTTTTTCTTCCTCTTCTTCCATAGCGATCTCTTTGTACAGGAAGCTTGCTTATATCAAGAAAACTCAATTCAAACACGAGCTCCATCGCACGTATTATCATTACTCTGACGTCTTGACGTTTTATCGCAACCTTTGACATCTTTCCACCTCCCAGTACTTGTCAACTCCGATATAATGTTAATTAAGTAAAAGTTATATACCGTGACCAAGGTGTTTAATTAATATATTGAGGTTTTTAAGTAAATATCAACCTCCAAATATCTTAAAAGACCGACATTTTCGATAGTCCATTACACCTGAATTACAACTTTCAATTTAGCGGCATAATTTTTTTGTTTTCAACATAACACACACAAGTAAACGCGACAGAAATGTTAAACGACCAATCTGTCAAACCTTTTCAATGTCACGCCTTCACCGAAATCTCTGTCCTGAACTTCACCAAACGGTGATATAAACCGGTTATATACTTTAGACCTCGGTGTTTAATATCTTATGTAGTACTGACTTATCTTTGGTGTATGTAACACTTTACATCATTCTTTAATCATACTGGGTTAAAAGCAACGAAACGCTATACCTTATATAAAAACTTCAGTAGTAACGCCTCTTCTACGTGTTTTTGTGCTGAGCTAGGAATTTCGTTATTAGATAGTCAGGCAGTACTGTAGTGAGAAACTTCTTTCGTAGCTGTTAATCCGATGTTGCATTTTGCCTGATGTCAGTGTGGCGTCTTATAGACTTTCATCGAAAAATAAATAAAGAATTTCATACCACTAAGGCGTAGATATAAGCGTTTGAAAAGTGAGCTTGATGTCACAAGATGACCAGGCTTCACCAGAAATATGTTGCAGTCTAACAGCGTGGAAAGTTAAAAGATTGGTAGACTGCCAAACTATTGTTGACAAATTCTATGGTTTCGAGCTAACACCCTTCATCTGGGAGTGAAACGTATTCCAACCAATCATGTTGGCTGGAACTCATAGCTAAATAACAGATTGCATGCTGCAAGACTGTAGCACATGCATGGTTAAAGTTTGGTTCCAGCCATGTAAGTTTTTGATTGAAAAAGCAAACATGTTTCAGCATACCTACGCCATCTTCAGTGCGAAGTGAGTAAGTTATTTACATACGAGATAATATAATATATTATAGGCTATATATATATATATTATACTATATATATATATATTATAATATAATATATTATCTCGTATGTAAATAACTTACTCACTTCGCACTGAAGATGGCATAGGTATGCTGAAACATGTTTGCTTTTAAAATAAAAAGAGTTGTCGTTTATTTAAAATGTCGGTTGATTGAAAAACATGTCGCCCAGCTCATACCTAAAGCGCAATGGTATCATCATCAGACTATTACGGATATTAGAATTACACAGTAAAGCATACGAGCGATTACCTTTTGGGATGTTTAGCAAGAGATGAAGCATTTGTATCTGAGCTGAACCTTACTTATTACGGCTCGCTTGCAGCTCACCTTGTAAATCAGATACAGCTCGGATGCGAATGCTTTATCTTACTTATCAAACGGACGCCTCTAAATAGCCATGTTTTTAAGTTGGAGCGATTTTAGCTTACTAAATTGAGGGAAAAGTTTATGTAAATCAGGAAGACGCTGTATCCGATTGACAACTATTGATTAAACATTCATTTCTTTTGAATTTTCTTAGTGGATTATTACTGAGTTTGGTAAACAATATTACAACATTTCAAGTTAGCAGTTTAAATGCAGACATAAATACATAATCAATTTGACAATCTGTGATCATTTTTATCGCGGACATTTTCTCGTTTTTTCTTTGTGTAATTTTCTATTCTATCTATGTTCTGATCTGGTACCTGCCAGCAGTTGTGAAGTATTTCACGCCCTTAAATGGCTTGTATTTCTATAAAATGAGTCAAGTCATAGCGGTTAAACTAACAATTCCGTTCTACAGCAAATACGCCATAAAGAGAAAACTATTAATAAAAAATATTATCACCATATTTTTTGTCTCGTACTTTTGTCTTGGTTTTAAGCTCATATCTTGAGTTATTTACAAGATGTTTACTTCTGGATTATGTTTTGAGTCAAGACAAAACTATTGTAGAAACTGTGATATCTCGACTATATTTCAAAGTGATCCTCAGACAGAATGATATTACAGTAACACATCTGTATATTGACCCTGATCTGTTAATGTAATATCATTCGGTCTAAGGATGACTTTAAAATAAAGTCGAAATATTTGAATTTAGAGCGTCTGGCTAGCATTCAGAAAGTTTCGCGTTCGAGTTCAGTCTAGAGCTCAGTGTTTTTGCGAGTCGATAGCGTTACACAATTTGATCAGCAAAAATTTCCTAAAATATAATAATTTCAACATTAGTCTTGTCTTGTATTGAATCACATCTTGAGTTTTCAAGATGACATTATTCTTCGGAATACGTTTTATTTTATAGTTTCAGCACTGGGTTCAAATGCGTTTCCCTCGAGAGATTAGGCACTAGGATTTCACTCCGTATTTCGAAAAGCGTACGCATCAGTATCATGTAAAGTTTCGTGTCGCAAATTTCAGTTAAATGAGTGACAATCATTTGACCATTATCTCTCGTTTATCATCCTTCGGGAAAACATTTGAGAAGTCTAATACTCACTAGTAAGCACGAGTACTTCATTCCGAATATTTTCGCTGGGAAATGTGCTCTTGGAAAATTGCAATAATTTGTTTTCAAGTTTAAATTTCCGTTTCTTAGTACTTTGCAAATATAGCTATAACATTTTTACTAGAGCCGTAAAACATTTCTCACCTCGCCGTATATATCTAGCCTGCTAACTTTCAAGCCCGACGCAGAAAAAGTACTGATCTTGAAGTCAATCTAAAAGGAATAAATGAGGATTAAACAACAGTTAACCTTGGCGTTTGAGTAAGAGGAAACCGATCAATGTTGTACTAGCTTATGGCGAAGCAACTTTCAATTTAAATTAGTCAAAGCATCGAATGAACGTGCATGGAAAATGTCAATGAACTGTCGAGGAACAACTATACCGGGAGAATTTAGTTCCTGCTCCAATAGAGGAGACACATATGATCAAATGAGCACATAAGATCAACATAATAGTAGAACTGGCTTCGTATCGCAACTATCAGTGCTATTTGAAATGTCCACAGGCCGTGACGTAAATGCAAAACCACATATTAAGCGCTTCATTGTAATTTTATACAGTAGCTGATCGCTATTATATCAGTACTTTAACCGCCAACTTCAGTATGACTGAATGTGCCTAAGACTAAAAAATTGCGAGCCATTTTTGGTTCATCATGGTAACAGCAAAAGTAGCAGGCAAAAACCGTTTTTATATTATTTGCTGTTAGAAATAAAATACCAACAAGTATGTTTCACAGGTGTTGGCTAAATACTTGAAGGAACCTGAGCCAAAAATGTTTAATTTCATATAAAAGGGCGGTAAAAGAAAGTGGCAGACTATTAAGTAACAGTTCAAAAACTAAAATTGTAGACATTGACCAGTAAATGACAGATAAAGTTGGACTTTCATCACAACCTTGCTTTCAACATATTCATGTGTTCCCCGCGAACTAACCAAAAATTGGGATCAAGGCACTCCATCGGCGTTGTTATGTTCCTGCTAATTGGTTTCCGTCCCCAAACAATAACGTCAGAAATTTCTATTCATTTTTTCCAATTAAATTCCTAATGGAGTCATCCAGATTTGTTCATCTAGGCTATTTCAGAGTAAATATAAATACCCAGCTAAAAACACGGAATAAAGCCATGATCAAGTAAAAATAAGCTTTAGTAAGTCGACTAACTTTTCGTCACGTCACGCAATATCATCAGAGTGAAGATAAAATAACAGATTACAATGAATAAATAGTTTACAAGTATTATACTAGAGGATGCACATGAAGACAGAAATATGTAAGGAGAGTTGAAACAGAGAAAGACGAACTGAGCTAAGATTGCCATTTAAAGAAGGTTCAAGCTTAGAAATTACAAGGCTTTCTCTCATCAGAAGTTCAGTGGTTGAAGAGCAGGAGGAAGAATTTTAAAATCAAGAGACGCAGTGTAGCCAGTTTCGGTAAGATGTGACAGAAGACTAGACGGTGATGGGTTAACACGATTTTTCCACTAAGGGCAGAGATTCCTAAGTGATCTGAGACTCGTGTGTTTAAATGTCGAGCCGTTTGGCCCACTTACAACGCGGTACAGCATTGACACGCACAAGAATAAACATCGTGAGACGTCAGACCGTTGGGAATTATGTCCTTAAATGTAAAATAATGAGAAAGACGAAACGACAGTCTGATGCTCAACCATCTATGCACGGCCTAATCGAGAGGAAGCCTGAGCTCTCAGAAGCAAATTTCAGTGTTTCATAAACACGGTCAGGTTGACTAATTTCAGTGCACGCAATTACGCTGAACGTCAATGAAACTATTTTATCTAAACATACTACGTGATCCGACCACAACCAAAAGGCCTAGGACTAGCAGCAAATTTGAAATCCAGTTTCATATCTTTTGTCGATATGAAACTGAATTTCATAATCAATTGTAACGTCCTGTGTATTTAATGAAACTGTTTGAAACTTTGAGTCAGTCCTCAGTAAAGGGAAATGTATTTCCATTACTAATTTAACAACAGAATTATATACAGTTCATGAGATACTAACTAATTGGAAATTGATTTATATTTGACAACTAGCCCGAGTCTACTTTCTGTTTCCAGGTCACCGACTAAATACTTACAAAAATCGTCGGACTTTCTTCAGGAGGAGGAACTCCGCTTTGCAATGATATCTGAAACAAATGAAAAAGGATGTATATTCCTGAGAATTTACTAGTTCATCAGACGAATTAGATGACTACGAATCAGGACAAGATTGGAGAGAAATAATTGACGCATGCAGTTATGGGTCAAGGCATTTCTTTTCAATCTCGTCCTGAATATACCCCTCATCCTTTTCGTCAGGTAAGTTCCTCTGCTGATACCAAATAGCCCAAAATGACTTTCAGAACACAAGTATTTTTCACTGATTTAGTGAAGTTCTCGTCCACAGCATTGCCTTTTGGATAACAAATCTTTTGAGATGCAAGCAGGATGTCTACTATCAAAACTTTTCCAATTCCGTGGAAGACAACGGGCGGTTTATGATACTACAGATAGACAGGTTGGGGAGGCTTTCAGAAACTGCTATCCGTTAGGGTCACATGTCTTAGGATTTCTCTCATCACCTAATGTGTTTCAATACTCCCCTCCTCTCATTTATGAGACAGAGACTACCTGGTCTACGTACAATGCTTAATACCTAGTGTTAGTTACCAAATTAACAGGGTTATCATGTATAAACATAAAGTAGGCATATTGAGGGTTACAGATATGAAGAAAGGTATGACAACTTTTGCCCACCAGACTGGTACTATTAAAAGCTGAACACAAATGTTGTTCGTGTGGGAGCTTGGAGTATATCCAATGACCAACGAACGTTCGTCAAGCTTATGATCTCAGAAAATCGATTTCTGAGCTCTAGACATTGAGTATCTTCGTCGCTACCGATTTTCACAGTGTGTCTCACCATTTGTGGTTTGGTCGCCGGTCGCCATGATGCTGAACTCTAGCGACCCAGCGACGCGATAGTGTGTCTTTTGCTTCACTCTTTCCTGTCCGAGGACTTTCCCCTGGACGAGTAAAATCGTCTGGCGTTAGCCAGAGTTAAATACTAAAGTCTGCATAAATCACTGAGGACCTATATGGACAGGAAGGAGTTAAGGAGATAGGTTTTAAACCCTGGTTAACTCTTTCCTGTCCGAGGACTTTCCCCTTGACGAGTAAAATCGTCTGGCGTTAGCCAGAGTTAAATACTCTGGCGTTAGCCAGAGTTAAATACTAAAGTCTGCATAGGTCACTGAGGAACTATACGGACAGGAAGGAGTTAAGGAGATAGGTTTTAAACCCTGGTTAACTCCTTCCTGTCCGAGGACTTTTCCCTTGACGAGTAAAGTCGTCTGGTGTTAGCTAGAGTTAAATACTAAAGTCTCCATAGGTCGCTGAGGACCTATACGGACATGAGGAAGTTAAGGGATTGATAACGTAAGATCAATTTCAGCGATTTTGTAACATTTGAAGGGGTATTTATAACTAAGCGTTTTCGAAGTAACTGTCGGTAACATGATGGAAGTTC
The DNA here is from genome assembly GCA_036872915.1 of Nanipora kamurai. Taxonomy (NCBI): domain Eukaryota; kingdom Metazoa; phylum Cnidaria; class Anthozoa; order Scleralcyonacea; family Helioporidae; genus Nanipora; species Nanipora kamurai. The sequence continues at coordinate 5,181 of JBAHVQ010193976.1, read as the reverse complement.
ATTCTCATCACATGGCTTTCTCGGACATCGCTGTAGCATTCTTTCACTATTCGTTAGATATACCACACAGCAGGTGTGGTTTTTACTGAGAACCATAAACGAAAATGACAAACTTACATTTCCTTTGAGATTCGGCGTATTCTGTGGTTGAATTTTACCGATCTGCAACGCCATAAAACGAAATAAGTCAATCAAAGCCATAGTGAATCAAAGCCATAGCGGACACGAAAAAATAAACTCTATTTGATCACAATCACTATCAATCACAGGAGTTTCTTGTCATTAAAGATGTTACGTTGAGTGCATTCTTTTGAACCTGTTCTGAATATTCTAGCACTGAAATACTAATAAGAGATTACATGGAAGATCGACTGTCAAAAGAACAGATCCTCCGAATCCGGAATGAGCTTGACAGTTGCTGACCTGGGCAGTAACATGCCACACGTCGTTCACCGTCTTGCTGTTTACCTTGTGAAATTGGTTCTCTACAGACCCGAAACGTCTCCGTAGACCAGGGGCCAATTGAATAAAATTTTTACACTTGTATTTTACAAGCGTAGCTTTTGTTCTTGAGCTTGAAAACAATAGCTTGTAAAATAGAAGTGTAATAGATTTATTGAATTGGCTCCAGGATATTATAACTTTTTTTCTGAAGACGAGATAGCTCTGTGGGTGAAATTTCGACAGTACTCGAATATGTTAGGGTCGGTTTCGCCATTTCAAAATGTTGCAGGAACATATGTACCTCGATATGTTAATCAAATTTGTTTTCTTCTTCAAGTAATTTTCCAGTTAAATGTTTGGGAACTTTGAAGAAAGCTGGCTGTATGATTATATGTACACGTATATGCATATGTTTACTTATATTTATATGTATAACTATATTTGTATATTTGTAAAAATGAATATACGGACATATGTGTGTATGTACAGTATATATGTGTATATGGACGTACATACATACATTGCATACATTACATCCGTACATAGATACACACGTTTAAATACATATGCACGTACAAACATGCAATTTAACTTTTAAAACAACTTTAAACATAACTTTTAAAACAAATTCATTGCGTTTCGGGGGATACGACCCTTCTATAAAATACCATCACTTATAAGCGAATCTATAAAAAATCCGCGGAATTAATAGAGAATTGGAACCCACTGGAAGGCCAGAGAATGCCATCACCGACCGACTTAACGCCATCTACATGTTCTCCTGCCATGACTGTCCACAGCAACACTTCGGTGAAACGTCAAAGAAAGTAGAAACACGGCTGATAAACGCCGCAACGCAATCAAAAACGCGACCCAAGATCCCTTCCAGTGAGCTACGCACACTTTCGACTGATCGCAGACAAAAAGGCCAGGACCAGTCTCTCAGAAACATGGAATATTGGGCATTTACACTCGCTTACATGAAATGCAATTTACATTTGGTGAAGGAAATTTTCGAGGATCAGAATCGCTTAGAAACATGCCGAGAATTTGAAGAAGGCCGAATCAAAGGGTTTACGGTTTCAGCTGTATCGGGGATCCAGTTAACTATTCTGAGTAAATAAAGCACGCAAATTTACACTTATCTGAAGCAATCTCCCGTAATAATATAACTTCATAATCAAAGTTATACTACATGCAGGTATTACACTTACGTAAATCAAATCTAGATAAGATAATGAATTTAAGAAGTTTACCTCCCAGGTTAGCTCTTTCTTTATAGGGTCAAAAGAGTACGTTCCGACTGAAATTAAGAGCAATCGTAGGTTAGTACACCAACTTATAAAAGCTAGAATACCGAATCTATGAAAATGAGAGTTGAAAAAGAAATAAAGTCTTAGGAAATTGTTGCTGATCATAGGATTTTTATTTCAAGTCTTTCGACTCATTAGTGGAGGAACATGATTGTGCATTTTTTGTAAAAAAAAACAAAATGTGGCATGGTTATAGTATTTCCTGAGCTCAGATAATAATTCGGGTTATAAAAAACTATATACTTATCCCAATGTCCCGCAACATCCACAGACATAAGGATCTTATGCCCTTGTCCTCATGAAGAGGTTGACACCAGACTATTTCAACGTGCATCGTTGTATTGGCGGTAGCCTTTGGAGCGGGCATTTGCAAGGAAACAAAAATAATATTTCCAGAATAGCCAAAAGTGAGAGAACAAAGATCTGTTTAAACTGAATGTGTTCTCCAGTCTCTCACTAACGTGATCCGAATTTTAATAGTCGCTTGCTGTAATATTTAAAGACCAAAAATGAGGACTTGACCGGGTTTTCAAGTATGAGGAATTCTGAACAAATTGCAAGAAATAGAACAAGCATTTTGTCGTGGTAATAAATTTAAAAATCGCTTTGAGAAACGTATTAACCATGGTGAATGATTATATTATAATAAATCTTCATTATTCTTACTCCACTAGGTTCCAACAGCTCTTTTTCAGAACTTTCCAGTATAACCATTCACCGTGGTTAATATGTTTCTCAAAGCGATTTTCAAATTGTAAGTACTTGAAAATCCGGTAAAGTCTTAATTTGAGGCCTTTGAATGACTTCTCAAAATCAAACTTCACGTCCTATGACTTGAAATACTATTTCCAGTCCAAGAACTGAAAGAACAATTCCAGTCCTTTCTCCAGTACTTTCCTGGTACTTTAAGTTGACTTACGTGGTGCAACTTAGCACGTCCGATTGAACGATTTATTCATGAATTATTAATGGGCTTGAGAAATACAGATAAAAATTGATAATGGTTACCTTCTGAATGTTTAACTAGTGAAAGTCACTTACCGCTTTGAGTTAAATTCACGTTTAGAACTTGTTTAGGAAAAGGAACAGTAATTACAACATTTTCCGCCTGTTGAAATATTTAATTGAAATGATACATGAAACTATAAGTTGCTTAACGTAAACCCCACGACACACCAGGCATGTACACAGAACTAAAAAGAGGGTTTATTTTTAGTTGGACTGCCAAAGACAGGCTAAGGTGCAAGGGATCTAGGAAATTAGGAGGCATGCTCTTCAGGAACCTTTTTTTCTCCTCTTCTCACAAGTCACCAAGGCAATTTGAATCAGAAAACTGCCCGCAGCCGGAATTGAACCCAATCACGTAGGTGAGAGACACGTGCACTACCATGGCGACACCAACAACTCTTGAAAAACGAGGTACTACAGTAATTGCTATACTGTGGAATAAAAGGGATGGCGACACACTTACAATTTTGCCTGACGTTTGTCTCGCTCCAACAGTAAGGTCAAACCTACCACTACCTCCCTAAAGGGAAGAGAAAGGAGGGCATTAAACGAAGACAAAATCCACATTAAGTAGCTGAGTTCATGTACGATGGTTAGTATTGCAAAATATTTATGGCTACTGATTTCGTGTAATGAATAAAATTAACTTCCGGATGGATCAGTATTAAAAAAGCACTGGAATACTAAATCGCATTCTGGGGTCATCTTGATATTTTCCTATTTGTTTAACAAGAGTACAATGTATTTGTTTAACAAGAGTACAGTGGTAGTCATAGAGATAATGGTAACGGTCGTAGTAGTGTTAGTGATGGCGGTAGTAGAGGTGGCAAAGGTTAGAGTAAGAGAGATGGTAATGATGGTCATGGTGACAATGATAGTAATATTACTTACTGTTGAACACAAATTTGGTTCATGTGGGAACTTGGTATGCATCAGACGACTAGTGAACGTTCGTCAAGCTCATTATCTCAGGAACATGATTTCTGATCCCTTCTGACGACCGGTGAGACGCTCTAACCATTGAGCTACCAAGACTCAGATGGTAAGCTAAGATACATATTCGTCATATGTGCTGCCTAAGTGGAAGATTTCAATCACTATAATGTCGTGGCTTCCACATATGACGAACCGGCACCTTAGCTCACCATCTAAGCCTTGGTAGCTCAATGGTTAGAGGGTCTCACCTGTCGTCAGGAGCTTGCGGGTTCGATTCCCGTCTAGAGCTCAGAAATAATTTTTCTGAGACAACGAGCGCGACGAACGTTCGCTAGTCGTCTGATAGTAATATTGTAACTGGTTTGGGTCTGGGAGAACCGTTACATGCTTCTGGAAGTTGATCGTCCAGGTCAGTGTGGTCTTGGGAAAGACTGTTGGAAGTGACTGACACTTCGACGGCCTCAGCGACGGCCATCTTCAGAGTCAGAATAAAGATGACAGCAGCCGAAGCCATCGAAACATCAGTCACTTCCACCAACAGTCTTTCTCAAGACTACACTAACCTGGATGACCAACTTCCACAAACATGTAATGATCGTAATGTTTATGATAAATAATAATTTTAGTCACAAATTAAGCGCACCTTCATGCTTCACGAGCAAAAGCCCCCTTTATTACACTTATTACCCTGCATAAAAGAGTTTCCAAACAGGATAAATAAGCCAACTGAAAACATTTGCGGAAGTTATGTTGAATCATGCTCCGATGATGTCGGATTACTGAACAAAAGATGAGTGAAACTTATTTAAATAAAACATAGGGTAATTGCAGAAAGTCTTAAATGTAAACTATGTTGAGTCAGTTATAAAATTGGAAAGTAATATTAGTATTTACCAATTGAAACGAAATACGTGGTTTGGCGTACAGAGGCAAAGAGTGCACTCTAAAAATATAGCAGAAAAAAAAAAATCACGGAACAAACAAAATGACAACTGCATTTACATTTATACCCACAGACAAGAGTGTTAAACAAAATTATTAAATAAGTAAACCTTGCCCTTGCCATGCTCTTAGAAGAAATAAGACTCAATGATACCAAAATGTTTGGAGGCATAAACAAAACTACTGATATTCAATAACCACCTCAACTTCTTAGGTTGCTTACCCCGTGCTGATGTGATACGATATTAAACGAAAACGTCCATCTGGTGGGACAAAGGATAAAATGCGTTCTGACTGAAAGAACAATGTAAAATTACAGATCAGTTTAGAATAGTCACCAGGGCCTATACTTGGGCACTAGGCCTGGTTACAGAAAATAACTTTCGGACGTAAATGTAGCTAATTAATTTCGTTGCATCAGAAACTGCGAGAACTTAAAGTGTAAAAGATTTACATCCGTTTCATATTGAGCACTCTACAGGATGAGCCATTGCCGCTTTGCATTGTGCGCACGCTCACTGCTTGCAGTTAGAGCACT
>JBAHVQ010193944.1:0-14239 GCA_036872915.1 Nanipora kamurai | reverse complement strand
AACGTTTTGTGACAAAACATCGTCTTTGAAAGCCCAGGAGGATTTACACGAGAAAAGAACTTTACCAGGAGTAAGCCTATGTCTTTATAAAAAAATGTATCTAAGATGAGTTAATTTTCTAATATTATTTGGATGCTACCTTGCTTACTCATACCTGTAGACAACCGCACACCGTTAGAATGTCTCGTGTGCTTAGTTCTAGAGTTTATAAAAGGCTTTGTGGGTAAACTTTATGAGAAGCTGCCGATTATTTGTTGAATTAGATCAAGAAAGATAAGTTTGATTCCACTTTGACTGGCCTTTGGCGTTTTACTGTTAAGGCAATGCCATGACTGAATTTTTCGAAAAGCTCTGGTAGAACCACCTTAATTTCTATCAACAATGTCAAAATATTGGCATGCTGTTGTGGTTGATATTTTCATACTTGGAGGGTGGATCTGCAATTTGAGTGTTATGACTTCTGTTCTTTTATTGCTGGTATACATAAATGTGATAAATAAAATATCATAATTATATTTCCTTATTATCTGGTAGTAGATATCAAGTTCATCTTCTAATGACTGCATTTAATTAGAAAAGGCTTCCTTCATCTGGACTCCTGAAGTCAATGGCCACCTTGGGATGTACCAGATCTGGGTACTGGTATAAATCTAGCTGTCCAGTTGTATCAAATACAGTATTCAGTAAAATTCCACTGGATATTTTCCAGATTGTGCTTGAGTTCTTACTAGCAACAATTTCATTACAACACAAGCCATGGGATTTCATGGAAACTACTGTATTGTTTAAGGTACCATATGGTCAGCATGCTGGTAAAATAATGGAACCAAAAGTTCTATTTCCAGTAGTGCAACCACTGCCATGTTGTTGCTTTGTTGCAAGAAAATAGTTATACTTCACCACAACATTCAGTGTAAGCAAGATTTCCTCAAAGTGCTCAAATTGAAACTATTTCTTTAGTTTTCTTTTACATCTTTTGTTTTTCTCACAAATAAAGACTTCAGAAATTTTCTGTTGTTAAGCTGTCATTTTGCTTCTATTTCAAAGTGCATTGTATGATGATGCTTATGTGCAATGCACTCAGGGGCAGTAACAAAATGGAGGAGACATAGTGGTTTTTCTGGATAAGTTTCTTTATATTAAAATTTTGTCCTTCTCTTGTTGGTAATAAATATGCTATTGGTATAAAAATTATTGGAATCAAGAATTGATGTTCCTGTGACTTATCACTGAATCAAAGAAAATAGTTTACCACATGCTCCCATTACTTATGGGCATAAAACCAAGAAAGTTATTCACAAAATTATAAATCCTATATCCCTCAAACATTTTGCAAGCTCCAAAGGCAGTTGTGGCTTAACAGCTGTTAATAATTATGTAGTTTTGATTTGAATGTCAAACAATCATATTACAAATACAAAAAAAGGAATAGTCTGTTTTTTTTAAAAAAAAACATGTTCTTAGCTTTTCCCAGTGTGAAAACTTGGTAATATCCAATATTTGGTAATCTGGTTGAGTCCAGTATCCAGTGAAGTGGTATCTGGCACATTGTGCTAACCTGAAATAGGGGTGAAAGTAACATTGCATATGATTGTATGTTCAAAAGGTGTTGTGTAGTGTAGTGGTGACTATTCAATGACCAACGGAAGGTCGTAGATATATATACAGTGTTCTCAATATCCCTTAGATGTGAGTTTATATATCTTTGTGAGTTTAAGATGGTTATCAACTGAACATTATTGTTTGTCAACATCAAATGACTCATACAGACTTCAATCTACCTGTCAACTGGAATACCAAACCTTCTTGAGCTAACTAAATACAAAACTTACATGACCCAGCCAGTAAGACCTTCTGTCTTCCCAAGATTCATCACAGTCACACTAACATTCCTTTCCACTTCTGTCAGATGAGTCACAAAATGCAAGTCAAGCCAGCAGATAGAGACAAGAAACGAGGTTTGTGCATATCCAGTCTTTTACTTCTAGTATTAGAAGAGTTTTAACTATTGAGTCAAATCATCTGGTATTAGCAGAAATAAAATAATAAAAGTAGAATACCAACTGAAAAGCGATAGTTCTGTTCCTTTTACTGCCTGTACATGGACCTGGTTTCCTGTCAAATCAGTACTTGGTGCACATGAAATATCTATGTGGCCTGTCATGAAGCTACTGTAATTTACAGTTTTTGTCAAGTTTCACATTGTATGTTCTACAGGAACACCTGTCTTCATTGTGTATCATGGCACTGCTGACATTGAGTCTAAAGCAGATGACCTTGCACCCTAAGGTGCATCCACAAAACATATATTTAATTTAATTAGATAGGTGAAAAAGATTCATTTCCTAGCTTGAATATCATTTGTCATTGTGATTATATTGGTCAATAAGAGAGTGTTGTGTCAACATTGGAGATCGGGGATGCTCCAGTTACTGTGGTAAGTTCTCAGTCTACTTTGGCATTCCAAACCAATATAGCACTGATTCTGTCTTACTGTTTGAATACATTAGATTCTCCCAGCTTTTCAAATATTTATGAATACCCTACAATAAGTTTGTTTGAGCCAGACTGAATTGTTTTTCCTTTCTCCTTTATTTTTTAGATGACCGCAAGCTTTTTGTTGGCATGATCTCAAAGCAAACGACTGAAGATGATCTTCGTGTGATGTTTGCACCTTTTGGTACCATAGAAGACCTTACAGTCCTAAGGGATGCTGAAAAACGTAGCAAAGGTGAGGTGTACATGTTAGATATGCCCTGTATGGTCAGAACAGAAGGACTATTAGTAATAATGGAATAGTTGATATAGCTCTTCACATTTACAAAAGATCAGGTGAAATAATAATTTTCATGAAACCACATATATTTATCTTAGAATATGTGTTAAATCTTTTTAGGTTGTGCTTTCTTGACATTTGAAAGCAAAATGCAAGCACAAAAAGCCATTGACATTATGCACAACAGTAGGACAATGGAGGTTGGTGGTTTTGCTTTCTTGAAATTACAAAGCTTACTTTATGTAGCACTAAGGCAAAAATAGTCATGTTGCTACTATGTACAGTACATTCTCTCTGATTCTGTGGCAATATTTTCAAAAGTACATGTACACTATTTAAAGTAGGAAGAGAATGAACTGAAGGACATTTAGGCTGCTTTAGCAGCTGGAAACTATCTACTGGAGGGGGAAAGCATACAAAAACTATTGGAAAGGAAATTCATGCTTTTCTCACACAATTTATATTTGCACTGGGGTGACAACCTAAGCACTTTAAGAGTAACCGATTTACTTAATATGCTATTTTAATATATAATATGCTCATGTTGACTAATTTTCAATTCGTAATTTTCATACAGTTATTGTGCAATTTGTTGCTGGTCTTTGCTGAGCCAAAATTATTCTGTGGTCCTCAGAGGTCCATAAAATCTAGCCACTCTTACTCTCACGTCTGAGCATACACTAGGTACACAGGTACAAGCCAAAGGGCCCAGGCCACAGTAATCTACTGTAGTAGAGAGGAAATGCCCATTAGTTATACATTTATGTCAAAGTAATTGCTCTACAACTTGGGCAAAATGTATATATTATGCGGGGGTGCACTCCAGTTGGGGTATTCTACTGTAAGTTGCATCAGACAAATTTTTCTCATCTCCCCTGCAAAATTCTTTTCCGACATACCTGTGCCCCTTAAATGTACGGTGGATACTGTATACTGCTGTTCGTCATATGTACTGCCTTCCCGTTAGGCGGTACATGTGACGAATCTGGACTCTGGCTCACCATCTGAGTCGTGGTAGCTCAATGTTTAGAGCGTCTCACCGGTCATCAGAGGGTTGCGAGCTCGATTCCCGTCTAGGGCTCAGAAACCGTTTTTCTGAGAGTACGAACTTAACGAACGTTCACTAGTCATCTGAGATTTATGAAGCTCCCACATGAGCTAAGTTCATGTTCAACATTAAGCACTGCATGCTGATATTAAAAAAAAAACATAGCACTTCAAACTTCATGATTTAAGGTCCTGTGGTAAATACCACTAAAAACTCACTAATGCTCCAACAATTCACAATTTGTCGTTAGGGATGCTCGTCACCGATTGTTGTGAAATTTGCCGACACTGAGAAAGATAAACTTTTAAAGAGGGTGAATGCCATGGCCAGTGTTCATGGTCTGAATGCTGCATACTATCAGCAGGTAAAACATGAAAAGTCCTATAGTTATAAAACAAAGTTTACATCCTGTTTTTGAATGTCGTGATCATTTTGAGTTCAGTTCAAGGTTTCCTAATCTCCGTTTTTATTATATGGTTGAGCTCGTTTCTCGGTCCGTAGCTAGGCATAATTTCGCATCCTCATTGGTTTGCTGAACGGTCCGAAGTCCAATACGCTTTTGGGTAGACTTCAATGGTTGCTAAACGGTCCAAAATTGGACCACATGGTCCAATACGCTTTTTAGTGGACCGGTAGTCTTTAGATTCTTTTGTACTATACGCTAACATGGCTACCATCCCTTAAGTCGTTTGAATCTATGTACATGTAGACTGGGCGAAAAGGATCTATTCATTGTCATGAGAAATAAGCCCATCCTAGTTACAGTTGTAGGCAATACCAAAATATTGCGTTAATCACAGATTATTTTAGGTTAATATGACGCCCGTTTTCTCAACAATATTTAAAAATTAACAACGGCGACCAAACGAAAGACTTCCTTTTTGAAAATTCCATAGAATTGTTGAAGGTCAAAATTAATTTAGACAGTTCATTAGATCAGGCGTTAGTGTAAAGTCACGTGAATTTAAACCGGTTTCCCTTGCATTGCAAATTGCAGTTGATGTATTTATATCTGATTATGGTGGAAGTAAATCCGTAGTTTTGCAATAATCATTGAACCTTACTGAAAAAACTTGATTCGCGTGATTACTCATGAATGCGCCCAACGCAACGAACTATCGAAATTCCTCACGAACTTTCCAAATTATTTTTTCTTTTTCAAAACAAAATTAATCGATTTTAGTTTTATATTCATGAATGTAGCCAGTGAAAAATGTGTGCCGGATAACAACACCGAGATTTAAGACAGGCATGCTCACAAGCCCGGCGCCGTCCAGCGTAGATACATCCCTGGTATTAAAGTTTTTAAATGTCGTTGGGATCCCGAGCGTCAGAAAATAACCTGAACTTGTGTGTAATAAGGTGTACTATTTTAAATATGTGCTGTTTATTAATCGTATTTTCATAATGAAAGATTTTAAAACTACAGGTTCAACAACTGGCTTCTGTCGGAGCACTGCAAGGAGCATTTCCAGGCGGACTGGTTGGAGCTCTTCCTGGTATCCCGGCAACGGCTGGTAGGTGGCACAATAGTTTGCTTGCGTGAAATACTTGCAGTTGTGTGAGCTCGTCACTTGCTGAGTGTGAGCTCGTCATTTTTCGGGTAAAGCTTTTTCTTATTTTCAGTGCTGTTTTGCAGTTAGGTTGTCATTTTGCCTTCTCCACACGACCATCCGGCCTTCGCTTTTAGTTGTACGATCTCACTTCTGTAAGCTTGTCAAGCACCGAGTTCGTCTGATAGTTCAGTGTTCGAAATTAGCAGCTCTCCGGTTGCCTGGACAACAACCTCCCACCAAAAAAAATATAGACAAGGTTGTCGCTTGGACAACCTTGTCTATATTTTTACCTGTTGAGTCTTTATAGTGAGCAATTTCTTTACATCAATAATTAACATCGAACTATGTGTAGCGAAGTTATTTTCATTTGACTGATATGAAAAAATAGGAAAGAAAAAAGTTTTGGAGGGCCAGAAAAAGGCCCATGTTTACCCGAGAAAACAACCAAGAAAAAATATTAATTTCAGACCCTGCAGTTGTAATATAGACATTACTCTATCATACAGTATGCATGTCAGTTAGCCTTGTCTACTTCGTTTTTGAGCTAACTTTTTGACAACAACAAGGCTGGGAGAGGGCCTAACTGACGTGCCAATAATACCAATTTTGAGGTCACCCATCAATTGCAAAAAACTTGGGTGCGGCTACTGTTTTTGTTCGTTTTTTGTTTTTTTTGTCACATCTAATTTAACCTCGAGCCAATCAGCAGATTTTAGCCAAGACTAGAAATGCTAGGTCTTCTCTTCTTTATTTTTGTGCCTTGTTAGGCTTGATCCCTGGAGCGTTTGGTTCTCTTGTGGCTGCAGCAGCCGTGGCCAATCAACAACAGCAACAGCAGCAGCAACAACAACAACAGCAGCAGCAAACCCAGGTGCAACAGGCTGCCAATCAAATGCTTACCAGTCCCACTCTTACGTCAACCCCCTCGGGTATGACGTACACGCCCACAAGCAACGCTGCGTCCACTGCTGGCATGAATCCACTTTCAATGGGTGGATTAACTAATTATGGTGAGCGTAATAACGAGCGATCAGAAATGGAAATGAAAGCACCAACACACTCTGTCAGTTCTCACTTCACTCTATCAGTGATGAAGGTTCTTCTGTTCAAAATGGTGGTCTACTCCTCTCTCTTCCTATTTTCATGTACCCTCTTTCCCAGGATTCCTCGGCATACTGGACCATATGAGGCCCTTATAAAAGACGATAAATATGTTACACCATTTAGGACATTCCTACGGCACTTGAAACTTAACCGGCAATGCTGATGCTATTGTCGAAGTCAAACATGACTGTCCACTTCTCAACTTGTCAATTTCAAAGCGACTAGCACCTGCCCTTATTTTAGCACTTAGTTCAGTAAATAACCAGACCATGTCTCATTCGCCTTCATATTGGCCAGTTGATGGCCGTTATATCGCTTCTTACTTCCTGTCTGTAGTGAATTCCGAGATGTTGAAAGTGACAGAGATTATATTACGTAACTGGAAAAGTTTGGAAAGCTGCTCGTAAACACGTCACAACCTTGAACAAACATTTGAGTTTGACGTCAGCATAATTAACATTTTTCATTGGCACATTTCAGACTTAGATGCAAATGATGGTATAATCAGACGACTGCACGGAGCCGGAATGCAACCATAACGATGGAGGTTTGAGAGGCGTACAGTACCACGGTGACACTAACATTCTTGAACCCTAATTTCTATTAGGCGGAATTTTCCGCGCGTACTGCTTTTTTCTTTGCCTCATTGGCTGTCAGGAACCCAAAAATACCCGAGAGCCAATGAGAAACAAAGTAAGGGCGGCGCACGCCAGATATTCCGCCTGGTGGAACTTATCCATAAGAATCACATAAAGGTACTGTATCAATGCTTTGTAGGCAGTTTCTAAAGGCTAAGGAAACTGACAAAACTTGCACAACCGGAAAGGAGGAACGATAAATTCACATTTAACCTACACTGCTGAAGTCAACTGAAAGAGTTGACTCAAGCGGGATTTGAACTCGCCCCTTCGGGAATTCGGTCCGCCACTCTAGCTGTTAAGCTATCGAGTCTACAGGGATTTGAGGCTGAAATGCCCGAGATATTCTCGCAACAACTTAGCGCTATCCACGAAAGGAGGATGTTAGTGCCACCGTAGTAGGGGAGATGTTACTTACCTCTGCAGAGCTGGGTTCAATTTCAGCTTCGTGCAATCGTCTGGTTAAAAAATTTACTTTTGTCACAAGTGTTGACATCTTCCACTAGTTATCTGCTTTATCTTCCTCTGCTTCCTTTTGTAGTTAATCCACTTGGCTTTCCAAACATCGGAATGCAGAACATGGGCGTTGGTGGAGTTAATCCAATGGCTTCTTTAGGCACAAGTCCCGGGACGATGGGCACGATGGGAACGATGAGCCCGATGACTGGTGTTTCAGCCGCTGATCCATTAACGCAGTCGTATTCCAGCGTGGCCCCTTACACAGGTACTGTATGGGTAAAGAATATAGACCAGCCATAACTAATTTACAGTATCTTTTACATATCTTACTGTGAAAACTGTGATAAACCAAGGACTCAAAAAAAAACAAAGAGCTCAAGACGGGACTCGACCCCGCAACCTTCTGAGTGCTTGGCAGACACTCTATCCAATGAATTACTAGAAATCAGATGGAAGAGCAAGGTAGGTAACCCTGGACGAATCAGACTGCAATTCGTTCGGTGCTGGTCATATGTTATTATTTATGTACTTGTATTCGGAAATTGCGGTTGAAGTGTCAAATCCACCAACTTCTTTGGGTTTGGGTCTCGAATAGAACACCTGGTGGCCAGGCCGTCCAACCAATGATTGTCAATACAGATTTTTGACACCGGTCGAATCGTTCTCACGAGAGTCTTTGGAAGTCTTGAATTTAAAAATGCACAGCTACTTCTTAGGGCCCGGTTGATAGACATAAGGCGATAAGCGTAAACCTGAATTAGAAAGAAATTAAGGGAAAATTCTGAAGACCCTTACAACTGATACTTTACATCGCAGAACTTTAGAAAGTTCAAGGGGGTATTTTTGTATTGATATCTGAACGAAGGACCTTCGCTGTTCAGAAACGTGTTTCATGAAACACGAACCCAGAGATGAGCATAAAAACTGGACATTCTTAGATATACTCTTATTATGCATAGATATACTCTTATTGTGCATATAATTTGCAAACGAAAAGTAGTCTGAAGTTGAGATTTTCGTTTGTATTGTGTTTTAGCCAGTTTCACCAATCCGTACAGTTCCTACATGATGCAGTCGCCCACCCGACAACAGCAGAAGGAAGGTAAGATTTTCCCGTGACAGATTCGTTTGGAAAATGAACAAATCGTAATTTGCAGTTGATGTGAAATAACTAGTAATTTTAGAGACATATTGCAAGTTCCGTTTAGCATTTATGGAAGCAAGGTAAGTCCGAGTTCCGCCTGCATATTTTCAGTGGCCACACTAAACGTCGTCTAATAATGGTATATTATTAATTCGTTTCAGGTCCGGATGGAGCCAACTTGTTTATCTATCATCTTCCCAAGGAGTTCCAAGACGCCGATCTGTTTGCTACATTTAGCCCTTTCGGTAGCGTCATAAGTGCTAAAGTGTTCATAGACAAGGTCTCTGGAATGAGCAAGTGTTTTGGTAAGCAGATGTCAGAATTCAAAAGACATTAAAGAAATTATCCAACAGAAAAGTTATAGAGCTTTACCCAATCTATTTCTATTTTTTGAGTTTTTCATCTCTTATTTGTTTTCACGGCAGGCTTTGTAAGTTACGATAGTCCAGCATCTGCTGTGATGGCTATCCAAGCGATGAATGGATTTCAGATTGGAGACAAGCGGTTAAAAGTGCAACTTAAGCGACCCAAAGATGCTAACCGACCCTACTAGAGCAACCGACAAGGGTACTGAAGAGCTATATTATTGTAAGTTTTGCGTTGGTTTTCCCTGTCCATTCCCAAGCAACCTTGAACGAACTACTGCTGGATGGTCCTGGAGTCAGGGAGGTGATTGATGCCCAGATTGATCACTGATCTTCCGGGAAGAATGGCGCGAATCGCTAATCCCTAGGGTGAACAACAACCGGGCACTCATTGCTTATCTCATCCTCATACCAATGCGAGGTTGCACTAATCGCTAGGGATAAACGACTGCTGGTCGCTTATCCCTCCGGTAGATTTATCTGACTGAAAACAGGCGAAGCTAAGGTGTATTTTCAAAAATGAAATAATTCTTAGAACCTTAAATTGGAGGAGAAACAAGTTGCGAAACAAATCCGGTAGAGTAAGAATGTAAGGTCAAAGGGAAAACAAAAATCACCAGTATCTCATTTGAAAATCTCTCTTGATGTCGGTGGTGAGAGAAACATACCTATTCTAGACAACTCAAGCCTTAGAGAGTCAAATGGTAGGCTCTTAACGGAAAACTGTGACCCTATCCCTAGCCGCGGCCATTTGTTCTCGATATTATATATTTACCTTCATTTTACACCATCACCATGTGGTCAAAATTTTTGTAAGTTTGCTGCCGATGAGGCGTAGCTATTCAGAAAGCAATCTATAGTTCATGCGATGCTTGGTTTGGTTTTGTTTATCTTTCGAGTGGCACGTTTTTTAATATATTTTTGTTTTTATTTATTTTTTATTTATTTTTTTTTTAAAGTTTTATTTGTATTGGCGGCCAGGCCGACGGAAATTAAACAAAAGAATAGCGATAGTTACTGTTTTATACAGTACTTTAACTTCGCCTCGGTATCTTTGTTTTCTGAATCTCAAGAAATAGATTGCAAACCATCAATTCAATGAGAATTAGTTGGATAAAAGTGCTAAACGATTCCCGTTTGAGGAAACGAGTTTGACGACGTTAGCAAGCAATGCTCGAAATTAACTTCTTGGTCTGGTCTTCCACGGAATCAGCAGGCTGAAAATTTACTAGTCCTAGGAGCAAAGTCACTGGCCACTTCGAAACTACGAGACGCCCGTATTCCACAATGTATTTCACGACAAATGGAACCCAGACTTTTACCATCCAGCGCCTAGCGATTTTTGCATTCATTTTCGAAATTTCCTTCCCCGGGATTTCTTCGTGTATAATTTGACGCTTTTAGTATTTTCTAGTGAGGTGAAACCATAATAGTGTCCCTGTGAAAAGGTACGTTAACTTGTCAATATCTCGTCCAGAGGAACGAGTAAAGGAAAAACCTACTCGTTTTTGGTGATTTTTACTCGTTTTTGACGAGTGGATGACTAATAGTTTCGAACGCTGACAAGTCTGTAATATCACCTAGCTCCCTCGTGCACGCACTTCTGCTCGACATCTTTGGAAAAACATGTACTGCTACTACCGTCATTAACAAATCCCGCATGCATAATGATCCTTACTTTAAGCGAAATTTGCCATGCCAAGCGGTTTCATGTGTAGTTTTGTGCGGCTGCTTATAGACCACTTTACTTAAACACTGAACAGTAAGACTATTTCTTACTTGTAAATATCACTTGAATTCTATACCGGTAAAGTTTTTCAGAGCATACGAATATACCTCCCAGGGGGAGAAAAACTATATTTTTAAAGTAAACATTTTTTTTGCGTGTAAATTTGAAGAAAAGTACACTTTATTTTATCTGAATAAAGTTTGAATACGATGGAAACATTAACACATGTCAGCCGTTTTCTTAGTAACATTGTTATCTTACCGGTGCTGATGCGTGGTATTAACCTTTCTTTCCTTTTGAGTTGTTTCATGTACTTTGATCCGTAATCTTATCTTACCAGTCTGTGAATTTTACACTTGCATTTTATAAGCGTAGCTATTGTTTCCAACCTCAAGAACAATAGCTACACTTGTAAAATACAAGTGTAATAATGATTGAATAATAATAATAAGAATAATTAGTCCGATAATCTTACTTTTTTAAGTCACTGTCGACTCTAGTCTCTTACTTGCTTAAATATATATATATTTGTAGTTACATATATATATATATATTTTCCAAAACACCCCAATATCTATCTATCTATATATATATATATATATATATATCTATTGGGGTGTTTTGGAAAAGTTATTTTTATAATTTCAACAGTGGCGAAAAATCATGAACCATGTTGATGTTTTTACTGATGTTCGAATGCTATTTTATTCCCTCGTTTGTTCTTTGTTTTGTTCGCTTGCTTGTGTTTTAATTCATTTGATTTTTGTTTGTTTCTTTGTATGTGTCTCATTCAGGGCTGTTCCCTGTCTCTTTTCTTTACCTCGTAGACACCTCACCGTTGTCATGCAGTTTGTACCTGTATCGTCGGTCCTCGTTCATCCGAGTGTCATGTACAGTTTTAACTCTCACTATGTTTTTCCAGCTGTGTTGTGTATACGTTTTACATGGTTTCATTTGTTTACTACATTTAGTAAAATAAAGAAATCGTCTGCATTTAAAATGAAATCCGAAGAAGTAGTAGCAAGTTTATTACTTCTGTTTCATTTTCGATTTTCCTCCTATTTTTTTGCTTTGTATTTTGCTGTGCAATGTACTTGTGTAAAGATTGTATTTCTTGCTATCAACCAATGTGAACGTAGTTGCGATAGAGCGGCGAACATCTCGACTAAGGTTACTCATGATAAATTACAATTATATAATGTTAGGCATCCCACTGTTGATATAGCTCGGCATATTTGCCACGTCTGTATGTGATATAAGTCGATTATCCACTCGTAGTCACAACTTGTCTATTTTGTTCTTATCTAAACAGGTTGTCACCCTCTGTCTCGGTACATAACATGTACTTGTACAGCGGTGTCACTGCTCGTACATACAGATAATATTAAAATCTACATTAAGGTGGCTCAGTACAGTTTCTATGTTTACAGGATGCAATTACTGCGGTCTTCTTTTGTGGATATTTCTATCTTTAAAATAGTTGTAAGTTTGGTACAAAGTGTGTCCAACTGCAGAAGAAGTACGATAAACATGATATATTTGTTAAATTGGGCAATTTTCAATTAAGATGGTAGTAATAGCGTTGGAATGTCGGCATATTTTCACGACTACAGTAAAAACCCGCATGAAATAACATGTTTTGGGGGTTCAGGCTCATTTTGTTCTTATATATCGGGTGTTTTCGGTAAAATCAGCCGGAAAATGTTCTTAAGGTGTTCTTAAAATTGTTTCTAAAAATTAAATACTACATAGACTATCAACAGATGAAATCAATGTGCAAGCACAACACTTTAATTAATTAATTAATTAATGGATGGAACTAACCTTAACTGCATTAATCAAGGCAATAATATTACATTGGGGGAGGGGTAGCAGTTCTGGTGATAATCAACTCGAAACTCAGCCAAAGTCAAGCAAATTCAAAATGCACCAGCTCCCCCTCCCTCTTTCCATGTAACTATTGACTGTTCCCCAATCCTACAATCAAACTGGGAGGGCAAAATGTCAGCATCCAGTTTCTTAAATTTCCAATCCAATTATCAGATCCATTTAAATCTGGTAATTTTCCAAACCTTGGGGTGAGATCTTTACATCATTAGAGCCATCTGCTGTTAGCAAACAACCAGCTATCTCAAACAATCTTCAGAAAGATCTGATCATTACTTACTCCACGAATCCCTAGTCCATTGGGTCATCAAGATCCTTCTATCCTTTGCTGAAAGTCTATCCTGCCATTTGTCGAGATTGTTCTCCTCTTCCAGCCATGTTTCCATTGCTGCACCAATTTTAACTTTCATCATCCGACCACATCCTGCATCAATGCGCTGGATTTTGTCAGTGTGGTTTTCAGGCAGCATGTAAACTGTAGTGTTGATCTGATTTCTGCATGTTTCGTGGAATTGTTGACTTTGTTGGAAGCCGACATTGTCTGCAAATAGAACGTTTTCTTCTTTGTCATTCCCAGTTCCTGGAATAAGTGTCCCCTGGACCCACTGCATGTTAATTTCTTCATCCATCCAGGCATTTAGCTGGAAATCCACAACCCTCCTGTCATACTTTTCTTTTTCCTCCAAGGCCAGACGCCCCGTTTTCCTCTGAAGATAAGGGCTGGCTTCACATTTTGTTCCCCATCAGCCCTAATACGAAGTTGTAGGTAGCCTGTCGTTTATCTAAACCAGATGATGGTTGTGACACCCACACTTGCTTAGCACCCAATGTGTCGTAGGTTTTATCTTGCTCATTTACAAATGGGAGAGGAACCTGGTGGACATTGTATCTATTTTTAGGCATCCATCTTCCATACTTTGGGTCAACTGTAGAGGATTTGTTTCTTCTCCTTTGTGTTTTCAAGGCTTGCCTCAAATCCCTGTGGAATTTCTGGATCGTATCCCGGCCATCATCTGCACAGACTTTTCTTGTTGGTCCTTCTCCTCAGTACTATGTTGTGCCTTTTTTTGAATCTCTGGAACCAGTTGCCGCTTTAAATTTTGCAGCTTCTTCTGCACCATAGCATGCTTCGATTTTCGATTTCATTCTTTTTTGAACCAAAGTTTAGACACTTTGCTTCCTGCTGCTGTCCGTAGTTTAAACTCGGCAAGTAAAAGATTGGAAGCCAGAGGATATTTATCAGTGCGTTGGGATCTGTTCCCAACGATCCTCCTCCTTTGTCTCGTTGGCCTTGCGCCACCTGTGTTCTTTGTCGTCTTGTTCAGAGTCAGTTCTTCAAGAATTTTGCTTCTGTTTTTCCCCACTTAAACACCAGCGATCTGTTGACTCCTTGTTGCTTTGCGACTGTGTTGTACTTATTTGTTGATGATTTCAGTGAATCCAGAAGATTTAGTGCTTTCTTTTTGAAATCGACAGTGTAGGACTTTCGCTTGTTACTTCCCCTTCGATTGTTGCTTCGCCTTTGAGTTTGAC
>JBAHVQ010193933.1:0-14240 GCA_036872915.1 Nanipora kamurai | reverse complement strand
GAGCAAACTCAATCTACAGAGGGAACTCACAACTTCTGAGTTTTCATAAAGCTTGAAGTACGAGCCTTTCGTAGTTGATGGCCACCATTTTGGAATGTTCATGTTATAGTTCAGTAGAAATAACTAAAGAACTATTAAAAACGCTTTTATTCAGATTAAGAGATTCTACAGAGTGATTATACGTTTTCAGATGTTTTTAACCTTTACTACATCACTTATACGATCCAACAGAGCTGAAAAATACCACAAATCTCAAATTCATTCGATGGCCGCCATATTGGAACTTGCATAAGTTATAAAGAAGTAAACTCATTTAAAAATTGACTGATTTTCCAGTAAATAGCTATCCTTAATCTCTTTTTCACACACTTTAACGGTTTTAGGGATCAGTTATACAATTTTGCGGTTTATCCGTTAAAAAATTCTAGCTGACCTGAATCAAGTCACGCTGCTAGCTGTAACACGAATCAATGTGGTCAACGGATGCGAATGAAGGCTCGCAAAAAATCGTTTTAACGCACATAAAGTACATGCCAACGATCTCCGAAACAAACAGGAGTCAGTTATATTCTTACATTGCAAAATATGTATCCCAAAACCCAAAATAGCAAAATAGCAAATAGAAAATTAAGATCAACCAAATTGGCTGTATAAGGCCAAAAAATTGTACCCGCCCCTCCCCCCAAAAAATTATAGAAGATGACACTTTGGCAAATGATATCACGCATATTCTTTTGCTAGGGATCAAGAGCTTTCCAAAAATGTATGTCACCCTTTGTCCCCGCGAGTGGTACCATCTGCTCCCCCTAGCTCATACACTATAAATAATATCAAAATCACCAATCAAAATAGTGTCTTAAAATACAATGCACCTGTTATTGTTTGGGTCAGCGGCGTGCAAATTGAAAAGCTTGGCCAGAGAAGCGAGGGAAAAGCTGTAAAGCATTTTGTGGGAATCTTTCGTGGAAGCCTGTAAATCTATTTGATTTTTTTATGTGAACATCTGACAACGCTGCTGTTTGGAGTAATTCTGGTTTATCAATGGCTCAAACCTTTCGAACAAAAATCTTTTTTTGCACGACTATGAATAGCTGTATTGGAAACTCATCAAGTACGTAAGATATGATATGTTATGGAAGTTCGTGTTAACTGAACTTTACCTAAAGTTGCGAGTTCTGTTATCATACGTTTGTGAATGCGAGTTGTGTGCAATGTTACGGTAACATAAGACAAAATTATCGTAAGTATCAGGCCCCTCACCGCCAGTTTAGTTAACATTAATCAAAATAATTTTACTACATTAATTAAGGTTAGTGAAATAAACTGCTGTCACCCATCATCGAAAGTGATATACTAGTATTTGACAGTTTGGATGGAGAAGTGGATGGAAATTATTATTTAATTGTCTTCTCCTAAATGAGAGAAATGAGTAGAATTAGCATCTCCCATATAAGGGACCCTTTGCACAGTACAATAATACATAACTTTGAATTTGTTGAATGAGAAGGTTTGAAATATTAGGAGGCTAAATAATCTGTTGTAATAATCTTTGCATAAAATTATGACTTAATGATACCAAAAGTGTTGGGCTATTGAGATGATAAAATCATGTCCATTTAAATACCAAACCAGTATTATGTTAATGGGGTATTGGCAGTGCTACAAGTGTACAGGTATATTTTACACATTAAGAGACTAAAAAACTACATTATGTGATTACTCTTAATCTCGAAAAATCCCAGTAAAATCACACATATGCAATCATTTGTTTGTCACAAGTGTAACATAGCTCCCCGAAACTATAACATAATATCAGTGTTTCTAAATTGTTGTAGTTTCTTTCAATACACCCACTTCCAGAAAATTTTGTCAGTTTATTTACCAAGAAAGAAAAGTTGATTGCATTAGTGACTGTGCCAGGTGCAATTCTTTTTTTTCCTTGTATAACATTTATAAATTTGTTTAATATATGCGTAAACTATTGGGGAAAAGGAACAAAAAATAATTATTGATACATACTGATGTAATGCATTACATTGGTCAAAGTGTACATGTAGTCCACAGTTACTTTTCAAATAACTGCATGACATAGACACTCATGATCTGTGGAATTCAATAACAATGATTTTTTTTTCAAATAATACAGTTCTCTTGTCAGAATACAGCACCATTATAATGGTAATAGGACTCAGTCTGTACTACAAAATTATTTACTGTGAGAGAATCCACAATAATAGAATTTTACATGAAGCAATGTAACTTAACCAATTTCATACCACAAACTACAGTATGTGCAAATGAGGCTACCAGCTTGCCAATTGCCTCACTAAAAAGCTTATTACTGTAGGAGAATGCTGATGATAACAGATTTGTAAATTAAGATTGAATTCTCAGAATATAAATCATTATGTGTCATACAGTCATTTTCATACAATGTACAGTACGTCTTGTAAACTGTTGTGGCAGGTTGGAAATAACTGCTTGAAAAACGGATTTACTGACAATCATCTGGCGACACCAGACGACTAATGAACATTTGTCATACTTACTGTATGATCTCAGAAAAACAATTTCTGAGCCCTGAAAGGGAGATCAAACCTGCAAAGGTTGCAATGTTGATTCCCGACTAGGGCTCAGAAATTGTTTTTCTGAGATCATAAATTTGATGAACATTCACTAGTCATCTGGTATACTCTAAGTTCCCACATGAACCACATTTGTGTTCAGCTTTCAAACCATACCAATGCACTGACTAAGTCTCCACAGTGCATCTGAATGTTTTTTCTTCTGCAGTACATAGTTATCCCAGGTTGAGAATCATTTGTTAAACCTTATGGCGGTGTTACACTATGCAATTTTTCATGCAGCTTGTCTTGCAATGGGTGAATTTGTTGCATTGTAGTTGCATGGGTTGGGGTGTTACACTTTGCAATATTTCTTGCATCTTGTCTAGCAATTCTCTTATGCCAGAGACAAAGCTTAAACGCATATTTTTATCGGCTGATCAAACAAAACATTGCACAACAAGTTGCAAGAGGTGTGTTGCACAGTGCAATGCTTCAAATATCTATTGCGCCATTGCCATAATCGTTGCCAAAAGTAGAACTTGATTCTACCTCGTGCAATGCTTGCTGCAACAAAAATGTTGTGAGACCTGATAATTGCAGGGTATGTTACACCATACAGTTTCTCGTGCAGCTTGCATCACAACAAAATTCCAAGACAAGTTGCATGGAAAATTGCATGGTGTAGCACTGCCTTTAGTGTGATGGCTATTTTAATCACTCCTCATGTCACATTTTATATTGAATACCTCTCTCTGGACAAAACTCCATCTCCTAAGCATGTACCTACTTTAATGATATAAATTATACCAGTACCATAATTATTGCATAATGCGGACAACATACAAACTTCTATATCAGCCCATGTTGTGCAGCAATCGTAGCTTGGTGTATGTAGATCAAAATGATGCATGCACCTCAAGTTTGTTAACTTAGAAAAGTTATCTGAGCCCCTGATGGGAATCAAACCTGTAGTGAACCCAGACATATTTTTTTGCAAGCTATTCTCCTAGGAAAAAAGTATTTCAGAGCCCCAAACAAGGTTACCTGATGACAGGTTAGAGACTCTAACAATTGAGCTACTATGAATCAATATGCTTAGCTCAAAAAGAGTACGACAAGTGTTCACATGTTATCTACAGTAACAACAAGCCCCCACATGCACAAATTTGTGCCTAACATTACAGTAGGTACAGTAATGTGTAATATTTTGCATATTATGATAGTTATAGTAAATTATAATAATAATGATGATAATATTAATAATAGTAACAATAGTAATAACAATAATATTGGTAAAGATATGAACAACCACAATAATAACAGTGAATATAATATTTAACTCTTTTTAATATTTTTTATATTTTAATATTTAACCCTACTGGGCTCTATTGCCATACAGCAACGTATTAAATTTACTCGGGCTAAGTCTAACGCCATACATTCTGACTTGTCAAGGGTAGACCTCCTGTTAACCTGCCCAGTAAAGGGTTAATCCAGGTGCCTACATTATTATAACAATTTATGGTGGAGTGCAATAAGTTTTACAACATTTGGAAAGATATTGTGGATGGAATCAAAGAAACCATCACATTCCATCATTATGCACTAAATTCTGATTGTTAAAAGCTGCAGTGAGAGGTAAATCTATTGCATATATTTGCAGAATACAACACATTTCTATGTAAAATTGCATATCATAGTTGACATTAATAAGTTTTTGCCTATAAAAGAGTCTATTCCACATCACTTATTTAAAGCTGCTTTGTACTTTTTCTTATTCTCACCACAAGTTAAACTCTGCCTGTCCAAAACATATATCTTAAAGTGATGCTATTCATTTTCCTTTAGAAGTACTTGTAGCTTCTAAATAGTGAAGATTACAGATATTCTATTTGATTTTATTCCAACTAACTTCCTACTGTATTATAAATATAAAAGGATTTAGCTGGCTTGTATTCTAGGTCATGCAATATATTAGGTGCCATGGCAGCGTTATTGCTTCCAGGCCCCCTTCTACAATAAAATAATGGAGACTTTGATTTTTCATCCAGTTGGATAATTACAACAAATGCTTTCTCAATTCAGACTGAGCTTCTCAAAGAAATGAATAAACCAGTCTTGTCTTGTTTTGTGTTGTTTTATTTAGTTTCAGTTAGATAACATTTTATTGTGTATGGTTCTTTAAATTACACAGCTCTATCTTTCTCGATGCAGGAAGTATTATCGGACGTCTCAGTCGATGGACTACTCGATGCATTTCCACTAAACTTGATGCAAAGAATCTAGCGAACCTCCGAAAGCAAACTGGCTATGGTTTATCTCTATGCCGAGAAGCATTACTTGAAAATGCTAACGATTTAAAAGCTGCAGATGAATGGCTTCGTAAACAGGCAACCAAGAAAGGCTGGCAAAAAGCTGAGAAATTGCAGCAGAGGAAAGCTAGTGAAGGATTAATTGGAATCTTATTGGAAGGTAACCATGCAGCAATGGTTGAGGTAAGCTGGGTATACTTTAGCAGCCCTAGACCAGGCTTAAAATCACCGTAGGTAACTAGTGAGTGATCGAGGGTTACTAAAGTGTGAATCATGTCGCGTTTCTATCTTGACTCTGAAGATGACCGTCGCTAAGACCGTCGAAATGTCAGTCACTTCCACCAAACAGTCCTAAAACATATCATTGTAAAACTCAAAAATTTCCTGTACGAAATATGAATACGACTGATTTTTGCCGACCGCTTGCTTGCTCCTTCATCTTACTGTGTAAACTAAAATCCTTGAGATATCGTCATTCATATTAAAACATTCGTCAGTTATTTTTTTCGGCCAACGAATTTTACGCTTGTTATCAATTTTTCACATTAAAGTGGTTATAACTCACGATAAGTTGATGATGGCCGACCTACCAGAAATTCTGTTGTCTACTTCCATTGATCGTAACAGCGAGGTTTTTAACTGTATAACGTTATCTTTCTGCAAGTTATTGGTGACCGATTCGTCCTTGGCTGAAGTACCGTAAGAACACTTGCTCTGTCTTCTGAGTACATGGGCTCCGTGTCTAGAAGCCCTGGTTAGCATTCAGAAATACTACAGACTGGAGTCCTGTCTCGAACTCAGACTTCTCCTGCGAAACTTAAGTTTGGTGAAGAAAAATTTATGCTTAACATTCAATCCTTCTCATTATTATACCATGGGTTCCGCTTGGGCAGCTCATACCATGAATCTGAGCCTTAACAAACCATCTAAGTCTTTGTGGCTCAATGGTTAGAGAGTCTCACCGGTCATCAGAAGTCTGCAAGTTTGATTCCCTTCTGAGGCTCTGGAATCTTTTTTCTAAGATTACCAACTTTTTATTTTTATTATTTATTATTTAAAAACTTATTTAAAAACGGTAGCCCTTCAAAACGCGTAGATCCTGATTCCCAGGGTCATATCTAAAACTACTTACAATCTAACAAATTCTTTAAAAGTGGCATTCACACCTTACTGTTAAGTACAACTTAATAACATAGAAACTTAAGTTAAGTAATTTAAGGTGAAAAATTAAATTAAATTTTATTTTTTAGCACAGTTCTAAATTGACTTTCGCTAATTGTTTTTGTTTAACGAACTTTTTGTTTAACGAACAAATGTTCGTGTGTTGTCTGAAAAACACCAATCTCCCACATGCACTATAAATTGTGTTTAACATTCAACAAGAATTACAGCAAGAACAACAACGCCTTAACAGCTAGTTGCGATTTCTGATATAAACACCACACATGTCCAAAAATTTGTGATTGAATTCACGAATGGCTTTTCACTTCAATGTTTTCGATGCATACTTTCTGATAGTGTAGTCGCACAGATAGGTGGCATCATTCCAATCAAAACAAATAATTTCAATATTAACGAAAGAAAAACTATTTGTCAGGGACCAATTTTTTTCTTTCAATTAGTCCTCGGGTTAAACCTCGCAGGCTTATTTCCTCGCTGGTTGCCATCTTCATTGAAAAAGGTCTATACATGTATTTCTTGCTGATAGTCAAAAGGTTTGAGAAACTGCCGGAACTTAAGAATGCATAAACTGACGTTTCAAGCGAAGGCCCTTTTCGGCAGCTTCTCAAACCTTTTGACTATCTACAGGCCATTCTATACTGCCGACGCAACACTCTAATTTTTATATCATTGTTTATATTTCTTGCAGTTTTCATTACACGGCTGTTTGCTGCAATTTATTTTGCAAGCACTAGTGCTTGCTTTCATTTTCCATTGGTCTTTTTCTTCTAAAGGTCAAACAATAATTTATATTTCGTTTCGATTTTAACAGTAACATATGTTGTGATGTCATTGTCGTGCACAATACTATTTCTTGGTCGTTTACTTTTGCCTTTTGTTTTAGTTACATTTAGTGAAATTTTTAGTAATAATAACGACACGAGCACAGCATCCGACAAGTATAGGCCACTTCCCAAAGGCTTGTCCATATTGAATGGAAGAGAAACTTATTAGTTAATTTTAAATGGCAGTCTGATGTCAAGTTTTTTTTCCAGCCTAGCCTTAAAATTCGAGATAAGTGAGATTCTGCTACATTTCACTTTTAGTTTATTAATGCTGTAACAGTTCATTCTATCCTCTCAAAAAACTCCCTTCACTTGGTGAAAAGAAGAACCATGACCAAGCAAAGATCTTGACTGGAAGGAATTAAATATGCTTACATTTGTGGCGTGCATCCCAGTTCAAGATGAATGTAATGAAAAAAAAACCAGAGAGCTTGAAATAAATAAAGTGATTGATTCTCCTTGATTCGTCCAAACGTAATTAACGAATTAACATAATAAGAAACATGCAAGCATGACATTATGCATGTTAATTATGCCAAACAAAGCGTCTGATGTTAACAAAGTTTATTGTTCATAAACCCCTTCGTAGGTAAGTACATGCAGTAATACCGAATAAGTGACTTACGATGATACATATTTAAACTGTTTATTTTTTAGTTATGCTGTGAAACAGACTTTGTGGCTCAGAACAACTATTTTCAACAACTGGTTGTCAGTGCCACAGCCACAGCCCTAGACCATCGCAAGAAAATTGTTCAACGAGGGCTAGACTTAGGAGGGAATCTGACTCATTTCCGAGAAGTCCTACTTACTCATAAATTGACGGAAATGAAAATACCACATAGCAACGAAACAGTTCACGAGTTTTTATTAGAGGTTGTTGGACGCTTAGGGGAACGGATTGCTATTCGGCGTGCAATTACCATGACAACGGATGATACCTCAGTCATAGGATCTTATACTCATGGACCTTTCACATTCAATGTCGATGGCTGTGCGATGGGAAAGTACGCTGCTCTGGTTGCCTTACAACCAAAAAATGTTGACAATAAAAGTGAACAGCTACCATCTCTTGCCACACGCTTGACGCAACATATTGTTGGGATGAACCCAAAGTTTATTTCGTTCGACGATACAACTGGTGACAGTGATGTGGACAAAAATGACGTTCTGTTGGAGCAGCAATACCTTATGGACGATAGTATAACTGTAAAGGAATTGGTAGAAAGGAATAATGCCATTGTCGTCGACTTTTTACGATTGGAGTGTGGGAATGAGTAAATAGTGTCTTTCGGTTAAAAATTTACCAAGAAGGTACATTCGGAAGGTACATTGAATTAAGCTATGTTACGTAATTGTTTTGTTTTTTGTTTTAGTAATGTTGATTGGAAAATTTGTGCACCAACTAATCAAGAGTTTATCAATGGCTGATATCGTTAATTATTCACGAACTCTCAACTTCTTAACCACAATGATTCCTGTTTGCAGTTATTATCAATCAGGTTCCCTTACAATCTTGTTTCCAGATCCTTCACCGTATCCTGCGAACAAAGGGTCTGAGATAGTCCATCATCGGCAGTTGGGACTTACAGAGAAATTTCACTTTGAGCCTCCAAAATTGCCGAAAATCACTGTATGGGGGATTAGAGACAAATTTCGCCTTTATTTGGTGGTTTATACGGCCTTTTACCACATTGTTTTTTGTCGGTTGTTGTATCAAAGGAAGTGCTTTTAACCTCCGAAACTTCCTGCTGTCAGTCACTGATCGGAAGTAACTTGATTAGCTTGTAAATAACCAAAAGGGTTGGGAAACTGCCGGAACTTAATGAAACTGACGTTTCGAGCAAAAGCTCTTCGTCTGAGTGAAACGTGTTTTGATTGGTTAAATATACTTGAGATCGTTACTGTTCCTAGTACAGCGAATGCGTTTGTTCTCGTGGCAGTGCACACCTGAAAAACAAAAAAAAATACCCAAAAAATATCGTTGGACTAACTTCTATTTTGTTGCAACAATGAAAGTTATCATCGTATGCTTTTCAGCCGGACCTGTTTCTGAACCTGTTTCCGGTGATGGTTATCCGAAATCCTTGGTTTGCTGGTCGTAGCAAAAGCTCTTGAAATGAGATTACCATCCCGGGGAGTAGTTATCACTCATCCAGTCAACTTTCACGGTACACCCCCGGAACAGAACTTACCTAGACTTTAACAATAGCTCTTTACGACCCGAGATAAAAATTAAGAAAAGGAAAAAAAGAAAAAGCTGAACAAATTTTATATCTGGTTTGGTTTTATCAGGAAATTGAACAAGAAAACTTGTCAGGAACTGAATTTGATTCGTGTTGCCTGCAATTTGTCTACGCATGTGTCAAATTCTTTTCTATCCAAGTCCCTCGGTGAATACAATACGCGGTCACGTACAATTTCAAACCTTGATTGAAAATAGCGCATCTTCAAATAAAATGCTCTCAAAGGAAATATATCTCAAACTCATAAAAGAAAATTTTTATATACACTTCTGGGGGTTTTTGAACTCTACTGGTGTTTACTTTGTAACATTCTCAGGCTGCTGTATGGCGGTAAAAAGAAGCAAGACGAGTAACCCATTTTTGTCTTCTTTTTCCTGATAACGGTGGATACCAGATAAAAGATATTTTAATAGATGATCTCGAATTTTTACAGTACATTGATGCTAAAAAGTCTTTTACTTAGGTATAAAAGAATAATATATTAAAATATGAACAACTTTGATGGTACAGATTTTGAAATTTGGTTCTTTTTGTAAAGGATAACCAAAGCAAATTCTTAGGCCATTATGGATCATCTTCTTTTGCAATTCAGCTATTCGTGAATGTCGAGATGGTATTCTGATATTTGGTTTGAAACGGGTGGAGTTGTCTAGTCGTCGCAGTTAAGAAGAAAACGCTTTGAATTCCGTTATTGGTCATTGTGCAACAAGCACAGAAAATTTTCAAAATGGCTGACCAAGAACGTTTTGTATTACAAAATGGGGGAATTGTCAAAAACTGTATCTTGGAACTTGATTATATTTTGATATATTGTTCTTTTGTATCTAAGTATTAGAAATACGTTTTACGGAATAATCCCCTCGCCAACGTTAGCATCAGATCCTGCCTCTTTTCAATATAAACTATAATCGGGAAGTGGAAAAAGTTAACTGTTGGAAAGTTAATCAACAAAGAAAAAAATGTTAAAAAAGTAGTTCAACTGATGTACTGCAAATTCGAGCGTTTTCCTTTATGGCTAAAACTAAAAGGTAAAAAAATTAAGTTAAAAGAAGTCTTGTGACAAATATAAGAGCCCAGTATAAAATACGAAGGAAAGGCATAATAAAAACAACAAGGAGATATATATGCCTTTCCTTCGTATTTTATGCCGGGCTCTTATATTTGTCACAAGACTACGTTTCCCGCCTGGTCATTCTATTGCTGATAAGTTAAAAGAAGTTTACGCAAAAAAGGGGTAATGTGAGGAATAGAAACTAACGGTACAGTTAAAAATATAAATATAAAGAGGTTTTGTAAATAATGGGTTAAGAGGAGAGATAGCCAGACAGATTGCCCCATTGTTTCCGATGGGTCTCCCTTTGACCAGCCAAATCGTCTGGCATTAACCGAAGTAAAGTAATAAAAGAGGCCGTTCTGGGGCGGTTTGATAAATACATGTACTGGGTTAAAGGGTGAGATAGCCAGGTAGGCTAATTGGCCCGTTGTCTTCCTTCGACGAGTAAAAATTGTCTGCCGTCAGCCAGAGTAAACTAGTTAAAGAAGTCGTGCTGGGGTGGTTTGGCAAATAATGGGTTAAGTTACAGCCAACAAGTTATCTAAATGGGTATAGTGTCAAAGTCAGTGATATACTGGTACTTCCTTAAGTAAGTGGCCATTCAATGAAAGTTTTACTTAATGATTATAGGAAATACGTCAATTTCTTAGTACAATGAACTGTAGTAGCAGTAGTAATAATAATAATAATAATAATAGTAATAATAATAATTATAAATAAGACTTTATTGCAGTTGATTACATGGTAGATTTACATCTGCGTTAAAAAAGAAAAAAATTCAAACTTTATAACCATGTGAAAATAGATAGATATTGGGTTATTTTTAATTTAGTAATCAAAGGTGCAGAGATACTTTAGATCTCAATAAATGTTTCACTTCAGGTATAAACAAATTAAATCACTGTGTGATCTTACATCTGAGGTAAGATTATTAAATAAATTAGCAGATGACTCTTGGAACATACCTTTTAGTATTAGCTTTGACAGCCGTGGGTCAACACCCAGAGCGCACCTCCCTGCCAGGGCCCAGTGGTTCAAAGGATAATTACTCTTAATCCTTGGTTACAATTTAATCTGCTCTTTTGTTGACCATGTTCTGCCTGATAACTTTCGTTAAGACTTTCCACGATAAAACCTTTCTATATTTATATGGTATACGAATGAAGTCCAAGAACTGAATCTGGCGGTACACCACATGAAAATTTCAATAATGATGATTTTACACATCCTAAAGAAACAAAATTGTTTTCTGTTACACTCAATTGTGTACTTCACCCCTTATTATATGGTGCTCACGTTTCTGGAAGAGGATGTGGTAATTGGCTGTCTCAAAATCTTTAGATAAATCTAAAAAATGTCAACAGATATGAGTACATGCAGTAGCCATCCCCAACAGCTCTTTGTATTCATTCAGTAATTAATGTAAATCACAGAGGACAATGTAGAGTTTTTTTTTTCCACATCGTTAAAATTGAATCTATGTCAGTCAGTCAATCAACCTAAGAAACTGGATGGCTTATAACCCCTAATATTAGAATGAAGGATTAAAAATATAGTTCCCGTAACAGCAATGTGAAATTTTCTTACTATTCTGGAAATCTGTGGAAATCTGCTGCATTTAAGTCAGGATTGAAATGGTACCTGTACTGTAGGTAGCAAGTCTACTGTAGTACTAGTGAAGTGTTAAACCTGGATGTCAAACCGTTGGAAATTCAACTAAAGTGGACCTCAAAGCAGAAGATATTTCACTTAGTCACCACCAGAATAAAAGTAAAAGAACGAGACCAGACTCGTCACCAACAATAATTGTTAAGTTGTTGAAGGGTACTGTAAAGACACTTGCCCTTGTTCTTGGAAAGTAATAAAATATGCATTGTAGAACGTCTACCAAGAAGGAATGGGATGTCCTTAACAAATGACAGGACTTTAAAAAGTCCCTGAATTTCAGTTTCCTATGGACAAACCATACAAAGATCTACTTTGGAAAAGACACAAATTTTTCTGTCGTGAACCCGACCACTAAGATGATTTAATATGTTGATCCTACAGGTACATATGTTAAAGTGTAACTGATGTTCAGGTAATACAAATAATTTTGACAACCAAATTTAACACTTCACTTAAACATAGCACAACAAAATTTTTTTGTTATTATTCATTTATACTGTATTCCACAGATTTTTTGAATAGTAAGAAAATCTCACATTGCTATTATGGGAACTATTTTTTCAGCACTGCATTCTAATATTAGGAGTTTGCAGTAAATGCTAATTTTTATTGGGCAACTACAACAATATTTATAAACCATCCGCTTTCTTAGATTTGATTGACTGATTGACATAGATTCAATTTTAAAGTTTCGAAAGAAATATTCTACATTGTCCTTTACTTGCAATTTTGTCAATTACTGACCAAACACAAAAGCAATTAGTGATGGCTACTGCATGTTCTCATATCTGATGACATTTTTTAGATTTATCTAAAGTTTTTGATACAGCCAATCACCATATACTAAGGGGTGAAGTGCACAATTGAGTGTAACAGAAAACAATTTTGTTTCTTTAGGATGTGTAAAATCATCATTACTGAAAGTTTCATGTGGTGTACCGCCAGATTCAGTTCTTGGACTTCACTTTTTTTTGTTACATGCAGTATTAGCAAAATTCAAGACCCTGCCAACATCATTAGTTGATATCCACCTTTTTGCTTATGATTCAATTTTGTTTTATGGTAACAAATATTTGTGAACAATT
This sequence comes from Nanipora kamurai, assembly GCA_036872915.1. Taxonomy (NCBI): domain Eukaryota; kingdom Metazoa; phylum Cnidaria; class Anthozoa; order Scleralcyonacea; family Helioporidae; genus Nanipora; species Nanipora kamurai. The sequence goes on along the minus strand of JBAHVQ010193933.1, from coordinate 1,302 downwards.
AGAAGATGCAGTAAACAATCAAATGTCACATGTTTGTCACTGACTGTTTACAAACAAGTTGTCCTTTAGTACTCATGTAATTACAGTATATGTGTATTTTGGCCAGAATATGTACCACTCGAAGTGGACAGTCCTGGCAGAAAGCTGTGCTCTAGTATAGCCCCATGGCTGTCAATACCTATACTAAAAGGAATGTTCCAAGAATCATCAGCTAATCTATTTAATGGTCTTACCTCAGATGTAAGATCATGCAGTGATTTTAATTTGTTTATACGAGAAATAAAACATTTTTGACATCTAAAGCATCTTTGCACTTTTGATTACTACAGTTTTTAAATTAATAATAATACAATTTTTAAATTAATAATAACCTAATATCTATAAAAAACCATAACCAGCCGACAATTTTAAAAAGTAAAGTATGTTTTATACTTTCCTAATATCTATTTTCATATAGTTATAAAGTTTGAATTTCTTTTCTTACTTTCTTGTTAATGCAGATGTAAACCTACCATGTAGTCAACTGCAATAAAGTCTTATTTATTATTATTAAGGTGGTCTTGCACGTTGCAGTTACAAAAAATTACTTTCTTGAAATTTACAAATTTCGGGCCTCTATCATATGCACTTTCATACTAACATTATATTTTTTTCGTATTTGAGTTGCTAAAGGGTAATTTTTTTAATCAAAGTTGACATTGTTTGTCGAAAACATACCTATGAATATTTTAAACTTAATTTTCTCAAATTGTCAATTCACGAGACGTTAAAAATTCTCCTGGGCTTGCTATTTATCCAATCAAGGTGAAATTTTCAGCATTTACTCATTACTGTTAAAGCTGTGATGTGAACCTAAAAAGTATTATGTGTGACTTATACACACCACAGGGCAACTCTATTAATTAACTCTGCACGCCTATATTTTCATTCGTCTATTAATAGCAGTAAAATTTATACACTATATTCCTCTAGCTAAGTATTTTTTTAGGTTCACATCATAGATTTTTTGTTTAAGAGATCATTCATACTTTGGCTTCCATCATTTTTGGCATAAACACCATATTTTACACCATAGGAGGTCATTCTTCGGTTACTTTGGCTACAACTATTGTATAAGTGAGTGATTTTTTCTCAGCCACCCGTATTCTATAATATTAGAGTAAAAAAATGAGGAAAAAGTACTAAATTAGGAAAAAAAAAATTCTCAACGTGTAAGACCAACTTAAACTGACTAAAATCGTTTGGCGTTAGCCAGACTAAAATACAAAAGTCTCCATAGGTCACTGAGGATCTATACGGACA
>JBAHVQ010193922.1:0-14244 GCA_036872915.1 Nanipora kamurai | reverse complement strand
ATTTGTCGTTTATTTGAAATGTCTGACTGCTATTGTGCTATTACGAAACTACCATACAATTTAATTATTTTAAAAAGTCCAATTCCAGGATATGATAATAAACTTAAAGTCTTTAATGAAACTATGGAATTTGGATTAAACCCGAGTCTGAGTTATTCTTCCTTGCAAGTGACACCGCCAAAAAAGATTCACCAATCAGAAGGAGGAATAAAACATTTAGAAAATTTAAATATTGAAAAAAAAGAAAATTTAAGCCAAAACCAAAACGCACCGCCGGATAAATATATTAAATTACCGACTATAAATACATACATAAATACAGATAATAATGATCATAATTTAAATTTACAATTTATTTTAATTGGTTCGATAAATTTTTTCTTTAAATTTTCTTCAAATTTTATTTTAAACACGTGTTAAACAAATGCTAAATAGTTTTAAGCAAACCCAAGTTCTCCTTAAATCCTCTTTGAATTTTATTCAGCTTTAGTTAAATTCTCTTTAAATTTTATTTTAAACAAGTCTTCTAAAATGGTAGATAGATTTAAGTAAACCTGAATTCTGTAAATTCTCTTTAAATTTTATTCTGCTTTACTTAAAGTCTCTTTAAATTTTATTTTAAATGAAAATTAAATATATAAATAAATTAGTGAACAACACCCTAAGGAAAACCTTAAGGAAAAACTTAAGGAAAACCAGAGAATAAATTCTAACAAAAATTTACAATCGATAAACATAACAAGTAGCGACACACTGAAAGTTACAAAAATTTTCAAGATTGAAAAAATAAAAAATCCTAGAAAAGTAGAAAAGGGAAAAAGACTTGATGTAATTTCCCGAGAAGCAAAAACAAGAGAAGAAAAAGAACAACCAGAAGCTATGGAAAATACAGAGAATTCAGAAAATTCAAGAACAGGCCCTCCAAACTATAACACCATTTTAGGAATTGTTGGAGTTATAGGTACAATTGGCGGATTATATTTTTCTTATAAACAAAATTCAAGTGAAAGTGTAAGAGAAATTTCAAAAGAAAAATAGGCCCGACAGGAAAAAGAAAGAATAGAAAAACAAAAATCATTAGCGAATGAAATGAGTGTTGAACCAACGGTGTTGGAAAAATCCAAAGTAAAAAGTAAAGCAAAACTTGATAACCTTTAAAAATTTTTTTTAAATTTTTATCTTTATAAATAAATAATAAAAGGAGCAGGGTTAACAAAAAAGAATTAATGAGTAAATTATATGATGCAGTTCTTATCACAGCTGGAGCTGTTGGATTTTCAATGATTACTAAAAAAATGCTGGTCAAGAATTGGGAACACCAGCAAATTTAAATGAAACTTTAAAATTAGCAGCTGCAGTTACAGCAGGAACAATTGGATTAGAGTATGCACAAACTAAAAAAGGGGTTCATATGGACCCGTTTAAAAGTAATTAAAAAATCTAATTAAAGAATAAAAAATGGATGGATCTTTAATTGCTGGAGGATTATTTAATGCTGTTGCATTTGCAGGAGCAGGATTTTTATTTAGTAAACTTAATGATGTTTGATATGAAAGAGAAATTAAAAGAAATAATCCAGCTTTAGAACAATCATCAAAAGCAAAAGAAGAATGGCATGAAAACAAATTGAAAAAAAGAATAAAATAGAATTGTTGAAACGACAGTTGGATAAAGCAAATAAAGGTTTAAATGATACAAATTATGCTTTAGAAGAATTTGAAAAAAATCAAGTAGAATTAGGAAAAACACAAAAAGAATATGAAATTTTAAAATCACAAATGCCGGTATTAGCAAATTTTTATAAACCTTCTTCAGAAATGAAAGAATATCAGCTTGTTATTGTGCCTTTAATTGGACTTTGAATTGGTTGTATACTTTATAAAATTTCATTCAAAATTTTTTTTAAGAGTGCGTTTGCATATGTTTTTTAGTCTAAATTGTTTAGCTGTACAACAACAAATTCTACATTTTTCAAGTTGTTTTGTTTCACCCACTTTCATTATAAAACAATGAGTCATTTTCATATGAAGTTTAAGTCCTGTTTTACTGTTTGTTTTATAATCACACCAGTGGCAAAAATGTATCTGTAAGCTATCTCCCTTTGAGTAAATTTTTCTTACTTTTGGCATTTTTTTTATAATGTTTATTATATTTTTTGTTTTTTTATTTTTTATAAATTTTTTAATGTATAACGTCTACAAGCAAGTGTATTTATTCCATATTTTAAAATTATTTATTTATCATCATCTGCAGATAATGCTATTTTATTAACAGTTTGTGAGTATAATTCACGTTTTTCATGGTGGATTTTATCAACTGTTCTCAATTGTTCATTTTTACGAAATAAACAGTTTTATAATCTTCAAATGTAATGTTTTGTTTTATTACATACTTTCTAATCCCTTTGCCTTTTTTCTCTTCTTCACCATTTAACATCTGGCATAACGTTTTGGTTGAAACCCAGGATATTCTATCATTTGTTTTCCATCACATTCATCTTTAAACATTCCTAAAACTTTTTTGTTTTTGCCGGTTGGAATTCCTGATCTCTGGTCTTTAGAATAATTGCTTGTGTCAAACATTGTTTCTACATCTGGGGAAATGTCTTGGTAAAAACCTTGAGTTGTAATTTCATAAATTAAAGTATATGTATCTGTTAATAGTAATTTTACATTTTGTCCATATTTTGGTTTTATATAATTATAGTGAAAATCATACATTAAGGTTTTTGACAAGTCTAAAACATATGGACCGGTGTAAATGGGTTTGTTATATTTTATATTTGTTCTTTTCATATGAACTGCCGCAAGATTTTCCGAAAATATAGTTGCATCTTCAGAATTTGGTTTTACTGCAAGATTTTTAAAATCTTTTTTATTTGTAGCTAGTCTTATATCTATTCGATTTCTAAGATTTTCCATTGTTTTCCCAAAAACAGAATTATTTATTAATTTAAAAAAGTCGTTTTCAAAATCATTTTGTACTCATTCTTAATTTTGCGTTTAATTCTATATATTTTTTCGTCCAACAACTTTCTTTAAATTTTAAAATTCTATTGATTTTTGTCAGTTTTAATCCAAAACTTAGGTATAACTTTAAATTTTTTCTGTGCACAACATATTTTTTTTGTTAGTTAAAGTTGTTAATAATATTTCAACTATATTAATTACAAGTCTTTCTGGAGCTAGTGAATATTCATTATGTAAATCATGTAAATTATGTAAACCCCATTTATTAAGATCTTGCCTATTTGGAAGATTATTCCTAATTATTGGAAGTAGTTTTGACATTTCCCAACCATATAAATTATTTGCATTCAAGTAGGTAATATATTTATTTGGTACATTTAGAAATTTGAGAAATTCCACCACAAATCCCTTTTTCCATCATTAAATGCATGTCTGGATCTATAAATAATTCTAATTTTATATTTGTAATTTTTAGAAGAGCATCCCAACTTAATCCTGGAGCTGTATAATAGTGTACTGGATCTAATTTATAATATTGTAAACACACTTGACGAAAATTTTCAAAAATATCTGCTATAAGTAAAAAATCAAATTTTAGATATAAATAATGGTATTCTCCTAAATTTTTAATTTTAAAAGTTTCCCAGACTCTTTGCATGTGGTTATAATCCTCATTGGGAGATGTGAGAATCATTAAGTTTAGAATAAAATTTTTCTTTTGGTGGGAGTTTTGTTTCTTTAAATTTTTCCAAATTAGAAACATAATCATATGGATAAACACCTATTCTTAAAAGTAAATCTAATTTTTCACCTCGATAATATTTACTTGTAATTTTAAATTGGGATTTGCCTAAATTATTAACCAAATTTGAAAGGGATTTAGACATAAATTTAAAAGTGTCTAGAAATCTTAATTCTCTTTTTTTTCTATTTCAGTTTCTTTATCTATAAAAGTATCTACAGTAATCATATTTGTAAAAGATATATATCTTCAGTTTCTGCAATACATTTAATGTTACCTTTTGTAGCTCCTAAATTTTTTACAAATAGATGACAAGCATAACCTTCTAAATTGTGGGAAAATACTGAGATACATTTTGGCTTTTTAGCTTTTAAATTACAAGTGTTATGTGCAGCACCTCTAAATCTACCTGTAAAATGACAATGTTCTCTAACTTTTTTAAATTCTGCTTCATTTTTAAGTTCTTTTTCATGTTTAAATTCTTTTTCGTACCAATAACAATGTGTAGACCTTTTTTTCTAAATTTTATTGGCGACTGGCTTGTCCCAGATTTAAATACCAAACGTAACCTTGCTCTGCCGTCTGAGTTCTAGTGGCTCAATGGTTAGAGCATCTGGCTAGCATTCAGAAGGTTGCGGGTTCGAGTCGCGTCTGGAACTCAGAGTTTTTCTGAGTCCATGGCGTTCCATAGTATGATCAGCAAAAATTTCCTAAGACTTTAACGTGTAGACCTTTCGTAATTCTCTTCGTCTTGTTCTCTAAATGTCATTTCTTTAGGAAATTTAAATTTTTATGTATTTCTATCAAATCTTTTTCCAAACAATCTTCTGGAGAGTAGGGAGAATTGCTACGTCTTACTATTTTTAGAGGGAAAATATTCTCATCACAACATTTTATTACATAACCAAATTCCAGAAGAACAATTTTTTTTTCAAGATTGTATTTTTAACTGCATTTAGAAAGGTTATTAAATCATAACCATCTTTTCCTTTTATAAAATATTCTTCTATAGAATTTTCTAAAGCTGTTTTTTCTAATTCAAAACCTTCATTAAAATCTTCTTTATCAAAACCTTCAGTGGGAATTATTTTTTCTTTCAATTTGCTTATTGTATTTTTATTTCATTTGTAACATTTTTGTTTAACCAATCCAAAAATCCTGTTGCGGGCTGTGTTGGTAGTCGTTGTAAGAGTTCTACTTTTTGCGATAATTTATTTTTGATGGTTTTTCGTTTTGCAGCTGTTGTAAGGGTTTTCCAAACAACATATCTTCTGACCAACCTGGAGTATATTTTTCAAATGTTTGTGGTTTCAGAGCTGGATATCTTGTTCCTTTATAAGTTTGTTTACTATGTATACCTATTTTAACTTAAGTCAATCCTACCTCAACTTATATCTATCTCTATATTAACTCAAATCCATCCAACTGCTGGTTTACAAAGCACTCTTTTCTCCGCCATTTTGAATTTATAGTAAGGTTAGTCACGTGATTAATGAAGTCATCAGAATGGAATGCGCTCGGACCCACATATATACATTACTGTTTGGAAAAGTTTTTAAAAACTAGTTTATAGATGTATCTGGGCTGTAAAGCCATATTAGCGGTACTTAGGCTACGTCTGGAGTTGAAACGGAAAGGACGTAGAAAGTGCGCAAACGCTTCTAAAATGATGGTTTTAGGCGGAAAGTGATAAAAATACTAAAACTTGATTGATTGGCAACGTTTTTTGGAAAATTTTTCAAAGTTTCGATAAACACGTTATCGCGGCGAGATAAAGCGATTTGTAGGTGTTCTGCGGTTAGTGGTAGCTTGAAACTGGAAATCAGTACAAAACTTCTCTAATTTTTCTAAAGATTATATCGTGACATTTACAAATCTGTCATGGTAGTTGAACAGCTACCTATGAACAGCTGGAAACAGGGTAAATTTAAATGCGGAACTGACAATTAAGTACAATTAAAATGTTAACCTTTTGCCAAATTTTTACTTTCAAAACTGTAGAAAAATGATCTGAAAATATCACTTAATTTATATAGTTAGATAGACAGATATTTTTATTTATTTGATTATTTATTTATTTTTTTTATTAAAGTGTAAAAACGTCTTACCGTGTCACCAACAAATGCCCGCACATTTTCCAGGGCATCTTCTTTCTGGTGAATAGCTTTAGACATTTCCATTAACTTTTCTGGAATGAGCCAAGGGACATTTAAATTACTTAAAAACGAATAATGTTTGTTAAGAACAGAACCAAAGGGCCAGCAATTGTACTCTATTTTTGCATAAAAATTGGTTTGGTAGTCGCAGTGCAGTTACCAACTGCAAAACATCGATCTTTCGGAAAAGGAAACTATGTAAACACTGGTCGTCACTGTATCTATCCAGCTCATACTGTGGATAACTTTTTGAGGTATTGGAAGAGGGCGAGGCTCTGAAAAATAAAGGCATTTCTTGATTACCGAGCATTTCTTCATTATCTAAGTCCTCTTCATCTTCCGTAAACAACAACAGTTCTTCCTCGTAACTCCTCAGAGCCACCATCTTGTCTTTCTGACAAGGCGCTGATCACGGCAAAGCAGCCATAAACGGAACTCAAAATCTAAACTCAGTAAATGTTTTGTCGCGACCTCAACCGATTCAGCCACGCAAGAGGTAGCGTTAGAAGTAAGTGGAAGAGAAATTTGAACCGCGCTGTTGAGAACACCAAGTACTGAGGTATTCATTAATACCGCTGAACTATGATATGTGTTAGTTCTGGGCACGTGCATAATCATGGCCGTATTTTGAAAATTCTTATTTGACATGTGAATGTCAATCTGTATTTGATACCGCTCTGGTAAACGTCTTTACGTTTTCAATGGATTTTTCAAGTCATACTAATATGCGTTGTAGGTTTCCTGTTAAAGGGATCGTCGAGGAATACGTCATGTCCTACGAAGAAATGGAAACTTTTTCTCCACAGGTATGGAAACTTCAGTATTAACACAGCGTGATCAGCATTTAATGAACATAATTGCAGCGGATCTTCTAAGATTTTTGAACCCGTCGAGAACTCAAACTTTATCATTTTTAAATGTCTCGACGAGGGGAAATACTACAGTACATTTTTTATATTATCTTTGATAATATCACCAAAATCAAACAGATTTAATAGGAATCAATTCCTTTAGTACTTTCCTCCAGAAAATTGTGTCTGTTACTGAGTTAGAATGGTTTTCATCATGGGTTACATGTTTGCTCGATGGGAGTCTTCAGTAAGGCACATGAAAGTTGTCAGACGTGGTAAAATTAAATTTAAATGTGTCACAAGTGGGCAAGGAAAAGAATAAGCCACCCAAATAGTAATGAATGGTGTACTGTGCAAAGGTCATGAGTAAAGAATATGTCACCAATTTATGTTTTGTCATTTTGTAATGTTTTTCATTGCTTTGTTACCTGAAGATCATCATAGGCCTTCCATAGTTGGAAGGTTTTGCACTAAAATTCCATTTGTGATGTTTGCACTGTATTGAAGATGTTTCACACTGGACATAGTACTGATTTTATTGCAATGTTGGTAATTATTATTTTATGCCTTATTTATTATTAATATAAATAAATTAACTGGTCACCCACCATTATGTCCTAACTGCCTCACAATAAATTTCACACCGTGTACATTGGCATGCCAGGCATGATTGACATGATTTTGTTTAGCTGGGGCCATTATCCAAGCATGATGACCAACTTGCAACCACAAGGCTGAAAGATCCATTTAGATGAAAGTATGGTGACCCAGGTTTGCTTTATAACTCATTGAAAAGGAAAAATCTCTTGTAATAAACAAATACTGAGAAGATTAATTTGCCATATTGGGACATTCAAGAAAAGATCCAAACCATCTCATGTAATCTATGAGCCAGGGTCAGCATTTTGGTACCACCCAGGAGGACAAAGGCTAATGTATATCAACATGTAGTTCAATATCCCTAGGTTTCATTTTTGGGTGATAGCAATGTGTATTGTACAGCTATAAGATATATGAGATATTTGTGTAACCCTACCTCCTGATGCATATGTTTTCACATTAGGACATACATGTCATTCAACTCAATATCAACATAAAATATTCAACTAATATTCATTGAAAACACTCTGATTTGAATAATTTAGATAATACAACACTAACACTATCTTTACTTGATTTATTGGTGAGTTTTAGTAAGTCACGTGACATAATGGGTCTCTAAAGGCTAAAATAGTACATTCATTTTTTGTTTCTCTCTAATTTTTCTATAGTAAAAGTGTATAGATAATGAAGACTCTGGGGCTGCTATTGAAAATGTCTTCTCTGACTCACAGCATTCTAAAATTGATAATATCTTCAATTTCTACATGATCTATCATTGACTATTTGGACTAGTCCTCTGTTTTGTCCAGAGCAGTCCTCCATTTTGTAAAATAGTATGTCAGAGCCACCATAATAACAAAACTGGTGTACAGTTAAATTAATCTTAAAGTTTTTTTGCCAAACATGATGAAGCTTAATTTTTGTTATCAGTATCATCTGTATCATCAGTATCTGAGTTGGAAATATCTGTTCCTTTATTGTCTTGAACCTGGTTGTTACATTCTTTCAAATTGCAAATATCTGTATACTTTAAGCTGTTAGCCAAGCATGCACAGTTAGGAAGCTTGCATGACCTTGTGCTATGACAAGCAAGTAGCCCTAGTACTGCATCAGGAATGGGTTTTCCATCCATTCAGTCAAACTGAAGCTCTTCCCTTTCATCAACTAGCTCCAGATTCTATCCCAAGCCCCAAGGACTTGGAATTGTAGGATTTCGTTGAAGACTTCGTCTCCAGATGCCTGCTTGATAGTTTGCATGCAGAGGGCATGTTTTTGTAAGCAATCCTTACATGGTGGTAGTTGAAAAGACTATCTCACCATTCTTAGAGCAAAAGAGATTGTAGCGTGCATCATTTACAGCGTTGATTCCAGAAGAATAAAGATCACTAGTGAACTTCTGTAAGTGAACAAAGCAATCTGGTGCATGTTCCCATTCTTCACCTGATTTAGTGAAGGTCTCTTTAATTTGAGCATCAGTTTTAAGTGTCTTCAAAGCTTTTGATTTACCCTTGCCTGCAAATGCACTAATGCTGTGACACCCATTATAAGCCTGCAATCCAATGAGTACTCGCTTATCAACGCGTAGTGCATGTATCATGACTATTATTGCACATGCTGCACAAGAGCGTTATCAAACAGTCATCATTAATTCAGAGGACACAGATGTTTTTGTTTTGCTCCTTGCATTTTTTGTTCCATAAGGCAACATTTATGATATTGACTGAATAAATTGAAATTTCAGTAATATAGTGAAATGACAGGCTGTTAAAATAGCAAAACAATTGATAATTATTTTGGATAGCTGTATCATACTACTTTTTGTGATAGTAAACAGGCCCATGATCATTTAGAAGTTATGCTTAGTTATTTTTCAAATAACAATGTAAAGGTTTGTTGTTTTACATTGCTGTCATTTTGAAAACTTACAGTGATTATAAAGTAACATTTATTACAATAACATAGCATATTTTCTACATTTCACATCTTATTTTGCTCCTAAACTTATCCAATAGATCTATTTTTGTCTTGCTTTAGACATAAAGTAAGAAATAATAATAAGTATATATAAATATTTACTATATTGTAATAAGTTCATAGCATATTTTGTACATTTCACATCTTATTTTGCTCCTAAACATATCCAATAGATCTATTTTTGTCTTGCTTTAGACATAAAGTAAGAAATAATAATAATAAGTATGTATAAATATTTACTATATTGTAGTAAGTTATTGTAATATTTACTATATTGTAATAAGTTCAGGGACTTTAAAAGGCTGTACATCCTTTACTCCTTCCTGACTGGATAAGTTGGGCAAGTAAGGGCTGGCCTGGTGGGTGTTTCTTAAATCCATATTACTGGTAAAATTTCCTTTCCCCACAAGTTCCCTGAAATGTGCAATGTCTGTTGCGGCCTTACCTGGCGGGATGCTGGGAGCCCGTAGCAGGCTGAGACCCCTTCCACTGTCCTTAGTTGGGTGGTGTGCAAGTTGTAATAATAATAATAGTAATAATAATAATAATAATAATAATAATAATGATGATGATGATGATGATGATGATGATGATGATGGTGATGATAACAATAACAACATTTTTTCATTCTGAAACAGAAAAACTCAAACAGACTTTCTCTCTTAATGGCTATCCTGTAGCTTTCTTGGATGGTTGTATTAAGTCTTTCCTTAACAAGATTCATACATCCTGAGACAAAGTTCACACCTGTTTAAAAAAGGTTGTTTATTTCTGCCTTCCTTTCACTGGTTATCATGGCTTACAGATCTGTTCACATCTCCATAAAATACTCTCCTCATCTTATCCACACAGCTCCATACGAGTCGTCTCTGCCATCTTTCGAATTTCTTTCCATTCAAGGACAGAATTCCAATTGATCTGAGATCACATGTTGTGTATTCTTATGAGTGTCAGTGTTGTATGTTGGCAAAACATGCCAACATATTCAGACACATGTCTTAGAGCATACGGGTGTTTCACCTTCGACTGGAAAGAATCATCCAGTTTCAACCATGTCAAGTACCGTATACTTACATGTAAACACATACACAAACACCCTGTTTCTGCCTCTGATTTCAAAATACTCTCATCATGTAGTTCTGAATCCGATCTTCTCATCCGTGGGAGTCTTCTAATTTCCACGCTTAACCCAGTTCTTAATGCCACTATAAGATCCTTTATGCTGACTTACAGTTAATTTACTTAGTTGTCCTTTATTTTGATTTGTTTGTTTGAATTTTAGATATTGTAACCGTTTTGTGTAATGTACAACTAGTATCATTGTAAGTATATATAGTGTAACCTGTAAAATCAGTTTAAATGCTCTGAAGATGTTGTGATGTAAACAACGAAACATTAACAAATAAATGCTATTCTTCTTATTATGTCTTTTTTTAAAATCTCTTGCTGGGCACTTATATTCATTTTTAAATTGAGTTTAATTGAGTTGAATTGAATTGAATTGGATTTATTTGTGTTGACATTTGTTTCACCAAGGCAAAAATTGAATTGCACACTCTGGTAAATTTTGAGAGACTCCACGTTTCTAGACATCATTGATTGGTTGGCAAACCAGCAAAAACAAGCATTACTCAAAAAATTGCACTAATGCATCTCGTAGTTTCACACTCGGAGTCTCGGTGTTTTACTGCCTGGTAGTGGCTGGCAGAAGGTGAAGATGGTAGTGGAAACTCTATCATAATGGATTGCTCTGTCAACATCATGTGGAACATGATCATTGTTAATTTTGTGCGATTGCCACTTGCTTTTCGACGGACACGGGCTTTCGCATATTTATACATTATTTCATGAGACCTGGTCTGACAGCGTCACTCAACTTAAAGGAATTAGACTTTGACGTCCAGAAGTCCTCCTTCCACTCCTCCTTTCGCATTACACCACTTCTAATGTTATTCTACCATTGAGAGGTTCTCCTTGGAAGTACCAATGACTTTCTTGGCTTTTTAACTCTGGACTTTTTCAGTGGTCTTCACCGCGCAAATTGTTCGAAAGCTTACACGGTTCGGGTGTTCACACGAGGACCTACGATAGTGGAACCGTACCAGTCAAAAATTATAAGCTGCTTTTTCCAGGTCAAAAACTTGCACACTTTGCCGTTCAAAAACTTGCGCGGCTCCGCCGGTCCAGTGAGAACGCAAGGCGGAACCGTACAAGCTTTCGTCCGTTCAAATATTTGTCTAGACCCGTATGAATGGGGTTTCACATGATAATCAGTGTTATTTTTGAGCAATATAAACAATAAGGAACCCAAAATCGCGCTATCGGGGACAAAATTGATTGCGTTTCCGATTTAACACGGTCAAATGAAACATACTGTTTCCTGTCAAAAAGGTAGCTCTCAAACCAACATAATTCTTTCATTTTCTTTAATAGCGTAAGTATTATCATTATTATTATTATTGTTATTGTTATTGTTATTGTTATTATTATTGTTATTATTATTATTATTAATCATTATTTGAGAAGGGTAAATTTATACACCAATCACTTTACAGTATTCTTCCTAATGGCATTTGCAGATATAGACGTTCTGATAAACTTGAAAAATTGTACATAATTAATTAAAACAATTACAAACAACTGAGTGGTTTGCAAGATAAACACGCAAAATGTTAGAGATGATTTACTTCATAATTCAATCAATCCAGTGCGTGAGGAATGAAAAAGCTTTCCACGACGGTAGGATAGTTTGGATTTGGACAGCTCGGATTTAGCAGGTGGAAACTGCAGATCGGTTAAGGAGGATCTAGTTATAAGTTCATGAAATTCACGTTCTCATTTTTATAAGATTCTGGATTGGAATCCAGTTTAATTTATGGAACAAAACAATCGAAGAAGTTTCAATACTTTGATGTAAAATAAGTCTGGCAGCTCTTTTCTGCAACTTTAATAGATCGTCTAACAACTCATTCCGTGCATTACCCAGATTGTACAACAGTAGGTAAAGTGGGGATAAATAAGACCATAGCAAAATTTGATTCTAGAACTATGAGGCAAGGCATCTCGAATGCGTTTAAATAAAAATAATCTAGAACTTATAATTAAACATAAATTATATATTCAGAGGTCCCATTTAAGATGTTGGTCAAAAGTAATACCTAACAATTTCCTGAAGTTAATATCTTCAATTAGTGTATCGTTTATTTTGATATTTAGAGGATCAGGCTTAGGAAATTTACGTTTCGAATACAGTTTCATAGATTTAGTTTTTTATTATTTAAGGCCATAAAGCTAGCACTGGCCCACTCAGACGTACTATTGAGATCTGTTTCGAGGTTAAAAGTAATCAATATTTCGTTAAAACCTCGGGTGAGTAAAGTTGAATCGTCTGCGAACAAAAAGGGATCACCGTTCTTGATCGAGTAACGTAGGTCATTAGTATACATGCAAAAGGAAAAGTAATGAACCTAAGATCGGGCCCTGTGGTACACCCGATTTGATTAGAAGAGGATTTGTCAAAGAATTTTTATCTGTACTTGTCGAGTTCGACCTGTCAGACAAGAAGTAAACCAATCTAAGGCCCAATTTGAGATACCATAAGAAGTTAACTTTAATAGTACGGTTGAGTGATCAACTAGGTCAAAAGCTTTAGAAAAATCAAGAAATATTATCCCGTTGATCTCGCCACTGTCAATACTTGAAATAAGAAATTTGTTGATCGTTGTTAGCGACGTCTCACAAGAATGACCCGGTTGAAACCATGTTGGTGGTTGGAGAGAATGTTGTTGAATAAAAGATATGTAATGTACGATTTGAATACATGTCTTTCTAAAACTTCAGAAAGTACTAAAGTATAAGTAGGTCTAAAGTTTTCTCTCTCGCTTCTTTTACCATTGTTATATATCGTAATTAACTTAGCCTTTTTCCAAGTAGTTGGAAAAATTCCCGTTGAAATGTTCAAATTACATAGTTAGTCAAAATTTCCAACATAGATTCTGCGGAAACTTAATAAAATATGCCGGAATGCCATCAAGACCAGTGGCCTTAATTAACTCTATTTCGCTCAATAACATACGGATCTCGCCTGTTGTAGTAAGAGGAATAGAAAGTTGTGACTCGGTTATGATTGGATTTTGGAAACCCATTGGGCGACTAGTAGTATTTATAGACAGATTATCAGAAACCTTAGCAAGGTAAGAGCTAAAGAGTTTACTAATATCCTCAGAATTATCACATTTTTTGCCATTTTATGATTTAGTATTAAGCAGGTTATTTTTAAGAATTTTCCAAAGACGTGTCGGATTTCCAGAATTTTCGTGAAGAAGTTTGTTATAATAAGCGTTTTAGAGTATCGTATTAAGCGAACCGTTTTTAAGAAGATTGTCTCTTTGTCGACTGGCGTTACGAATATCCTTTGTCAGCCAGTCCGGTAAGCATTTAGATCGTACCCGCCTTACCACAACAGGGGCATGTTTATTAAGAATTCAAAGATAGAAACTTTGTCAGATATCCAAAAAGTCATTAGGATTATCAAATGTATGAGGAATAGATTCAAGATCCCGACAAAACTCCGATTTAATGAACGACCTACGTCTACGATACCTTATAGTTTGGTCTGCTTGTCGAAATCAGGGGAAGAAACTTTTCTACAGACGTAAATTGATAAGTGGTCACTCAAACGGACCTGAATAACGCCAGATTTTAGAGCAAATTCAGGGCAAGAATTGTAAATATGATCTAAAATTGTTCCAGATATTAGTCTAATAACTGAATCAGTGAGTTGGCTAAGTTGGTATTGAGTAGCGATATTAGCAAGGAATTTATGTTCATTTTTTTTCGGGTATCTATTAAAATCTTAAATCTTATAAAAATTAACAATGGATACTGTAAATATACCACTGTGGTAAAAAATAAAGATCATGAAATTTCAGAACCTTAAGTTTAACTGA
>JBAHVQ010193911.1:0-14245 GCA_036872915.1 Nanipora kamurai | reverse complement strand
GTTGCTGCAAACAGGATGATAAGTAGAGAGGGTAGATATTTCTGAAGTAACAATTCTACAAAGCTGCCAGTAAAAATATACATCTTGTAACAAATCAAACGCTGATAGGATCAGAGATTTTCAACTATCTCTTTTTATAGCTCTTTATAAATGTGCATGGCACCTCGAGTAGGTTTTTACTGAGAAACTAAGTTACCCCCCAGACGCTTTATAAAGCCAAATAATTAATATTAATCTCTGTATATTGAATTCATTTCCGGTTAAACCTGGCTGTAGCCACAAGGTCATCAACAAAATTGATTCGTCGACCCTTCTCTGAGTATTTCCAAAAGATACAATATAATCTCACACCTTTTTTCGATAGTGTTGTCTACTGTGAATGAAAATAACAACTAGTGCTAATACCAAAAAGAAATGCGCATTATTATCTGTATCTAATTCTGTACATCGTAATTGATTTGTAAAGGTGAAGGCAAACATGATGAATGTTTGTTGAAGAATTCAAAATTCCTTAATTATACATAACGAGGAACAAGATGGTTTTAGAATGAAAGTTCTTTATACTGGCGTTTGTCCTTTGGAGACGCAAAACGCATCAACGTGCGCCAGCAAATAATGATGTACCTTCCCACTAAACGTTATTTCTTGAGGTTCAATTGAAACTTATGTAAAATTGACCTGGAACCAAAATCATTGATATGAAACGGCATCTGCCAAAGCCGATGGGGAATGACCTTGTAACTTTGTATCCAATTAAAATCCAACAGGGAAAAGTCACGGGGTGTGTTATGGTAAACTTACCTTTCTGTAAGAAACACTGAACTTGACTGCGCCAAACAATAGCGTATGTGTGTGAACTTGACCTTCTTTCGAACGAGTTTGCATGTTTAAATCACTGCCTTAACAAAGTTCTCACTTAGAAGCCTTAATATTATTATAATCATCCAGTCTCGGCGTAAAAGATAAATAATACTCAGATATTTTACACTTCGATGATCTCGCTGAAAAAACTAAACTAAAAATGTAGGATTAAAGAAGTGAAAAGGTTATTTTGAAGTAATCACCAATGATAACTTCATAACATTGATAACACAATGATAACAGGAAAATCTTCTTTCATCATCATTTGATCAAGAAAATAGAATTTCTGTCGAACAATTCAATTCTAGAAGATAACAATCTAAAATAGGTTAGATTATTTACTATCAGTAAACGAGATTGACTGTTGATTAACTTAAGTTCAATTTTAATTTCGAATGAGGCACAGGTGGATCGGATTCACACATGGTTTTTTTTGGAGGAGGCTTTGCGCCGACGAATCAACCTATCCGTGCAGAAGCCCGGAAATAGGTCATATCCACGTGATATGAGTTACAGTTGATCATTATCAGTAGAGAAAACTGAGGGGCATGGCAGGCCCTCCTCGGCATTCACAAGTGGGCACTTTTAACTCTTGTTTGTTTATTAAACTACAGCGTAACTAGGAGCAACGGCATCCATAGACAAAGAAACGAGTCTTAAAACAGTAAACTCTTCAGCGTAAATGATGGTAAAACTACCTGGTCCGAACTCTTGCACACTACGCTAGTTGGGAAATGAAGCGATCCAACTGACGGTCCTGTTGACCACTTGTTTCTCCTTGAACAGGGCGACTAAATTCAAAGAACAGTGTAACTGGTGTTTTTTCTACCACTACTTTAACAAACGTTGCAGTAAGCATGTCACAAAAAATTCAAATTAAAATGCGTATGTTGGGTGGGGCTTTAAATTATTAGTGCAAAAGTTCGTATTAACTCCTTCACTGCCACATCTCTCCCTTTGAAGTTTAAAATCGTCTGACGTTGGCAAGAGTAAAATAATAAAAATCCTTCGTGGCAGGGAAGGGGTAAAATATTTTGATTTTCTGCAAATTTTTTTGTTTAATAATCAGGTCGGCGAAAAGAGGAAAACACTCAAGCTTTGTTATAAAGTTTTCCAGATAATCGTAATGACGGATGATTCTGGCACAAAAACTGTCACAATCAAAACGAAAAAGTACCTTTATTTATGCTTGATAACCCTATTAGCTATTTTTACCCGTATGGATCCAGAGTTACCACAAGAGTACCCAACCAGAGTACCCAAAGAAAATCTGTGCTGCATGGTTAAGTTAAACTGGACCATACTCTTCTCACATGTGGCCAAGGTAATTTTAAACAGAAATCGCATTGAGCTCAGATCGAATCCTAGTCACAGTGGTGTGAGACACGCGCACGGCACTGTACCTCTTTAATCAAGCCTAACTTTAAGCAGTAGAAAAAGCGTGTTTGCAAAATTGACTTTTGTGGGAAACAATAAAATTTTACTCCCAGATGACGTTGCTGCCATTCAGTTACCCAAGAGAAAAGTACTAGTGGGTAATAATTCATTAATCACTAATATTTCTCACAAAACGATTGTATTAGGGAAGAAAGTAGCTTCATTAGTTGTTGGCACAAAATATTTATTTATCTGAGCTGAAGTTCAAGGTCAAATACTTGGTCATAGCTCGACGAAATGTTTTTTTCATTACAAGAAACAGCAGTTAATGTTGAACACAAACTTGTTCGTGTGGGGAGCTTGGTGTTCATTTACCGACCAGCGAGCGTTCGTCAAGGTCGTTATCTCAGAAAAACGATTTATGAGCCCTCGACAGTAATCAAACCCACAACCTTCTGATCAGCGGTCATCAAGCGCAATAGCGTTTATGGTACAAATTGGACAGGTTTGACGAACGCTTCCTAGGAAAATGGTAGCGGCCAAAAATCAGCACACAAACTTCAGAGGTACCGACACTGATTAGGATTTTGCTTCACTGGCTGCATATCGTCTTATTGTTACCACACTATCTATCTATATCTTATCTTACTGGTTCCAGAATTATCTATTTTTATATCGTAAAAGATGTTTTTCACGATCCTTAAACGCCTGTTGCTGACATTTTATTGGCTGTGAGTCTGCATGGCACAATGTTCCGAATGCGTGTAACAACAGTATTTGATATCGGAAATTTCATCTGGGGCTCAGAGCTTTAATTTCCCAGTCCTTTGTTTGCCACGGTTTGAGCATCAAAGATACATTAACGGCTTTTTGCCAACGATATTTGTTAAAGTTAGCCATCTCATTCAAAAATATAAAGGGTGTACCTTTATACCTTAATAGAAGACTCAATATGGGTGGGCATGCTTGCGTAGATAGCGATCTTGCCAAATCGTACGTTATTCTGTCATGACAGTACCGTCCGCTTTGTTACACAAATGTGAAATTCCTAAGTTTATCAAAATCCACTAAGTTTATTGCAAAAAATTTGTCTTGACAATCTACCCTGATATTTTGATATTTTATTCTTTAGTGCAATGTCTAACCTCATACCAATTTTCAGAAAAATTCACCGAAGAAATCCGAAGATAATTTGTCTTCAGTGTGATAATCGCGAAAATAGGTCAATGTACTATCAATGCTATTACCATCTTGACAATTAAAACATTGCACGATTCGACAAATATCTCATGTTTATTATGCTTCTATAGATAAAAATGTTCATAAATGGAGACCGTACTAATTGCATCTTGTAGAAATAGAAACTTGGGGAGCCACCTTAACAGTCAGAGCATGGTTACGAGTTCCATATTTTCCTAATGCAGAAATACAGAACCAGTGAGCTCTTTATATGATTGGAGAGATATAATTCCGGTCTTCAGTTGAAACCAAACAAGGCCGACATGAAAGTTAGTTTTGCATGTGAAACACAGGCGAAAAGTCACTTAAAAAGATAGAAGTGAATATTTGAGTTTTATGCTTTGTAAAAAGGGACAAAACATCAAGATCCGAATATTTATGTCAAGATTCGATATATTTATGTCAAGATTCGATATATTTATGTCAAGATTAGATATATTTATGTCAAGATTCAATATATTTATGTCAAGATTAGATATATTTATGTCAAGATTCAATATATTTATGTCAAGATTCGATATATTTATGTCAAGATTCACATACGCATGTCAAGTTTCACATGTTTGTGTCAAGATCGATATACGAATATCAAGTGTCGTATACTTATATCAAGTTTGGAAAATATATCAAGATTCATGCATGCTTTAATGAAGTACTGCACGCCAGATTCATACCTACCGCTGACGGGGTATGTGTTGGATCTATATTCAAAGGCGTAAAATTTTGTCTGACCTCATCCGTAGGAGGGTGTGGATTTTAAAAGGACTGGCCCACATTATACCTGCTTCGGGATTTCGTTGTAGAATTTCTCTGACATGTTCATCCAGATCGCTATCTTTGATGCATGTGAATGCATCTGCACCAATGGGTATTTTAAACTCTTTGCGACGCCGAATCAGTGTCTTCCAGAATCTTAGCAATGTCTACCAACTTGAAGAATTCGTTGCGTACTCGTTGCACAACACTTTTGTGTACAACAAGGCGTGGACGACTTGCCTGTCCTGTATATTCAAGTGGATACAATCCTGCTCCTCTCACCTCTTCCATTTCGGAACAAGTATTTGAGTTGTACCTGGCTTGATATCTAGTCTGTAAAAGGCGCACAGCAGCTAAGAGCAGTTTGATGTCTTCGAGTAGCTGAGTAACTGCCTCGTTCCCCAAGACGACTTGAAATTAAACCAAGGGTTCTTCCATATTCCACGAAGCGGGATAACAGAGTGTCCACTCAGTTTGCTTCATACACTAAACTGAGACCCTCGATTCCTCCCCTAATCCATCTCAAGAACAGGTCAAAGAACTGTCCAATATTAGCTACCAAATTTGTCATCTATCAAGATATTTTAGAAAGTCTACAGATCTTTGTCTTGTATCAATGAATTAATAAAATTTGAGCGTCGTTTCATGTAGGAACAATTGAGCTTCACTTTGACTCATTCTATGTCATGCCGTCAGCGGTATGTATGAATCTGGTGTCCAGTACTTCATTAAAGCATGCATGAATCTTGACATATTTTCCAAACTTGATATAAGATATTCGTAAATTTGAAAACTTGATATTCGTAAATCGATCTTGACACAAACATGTGAAACTTGATATGCATATATAAAACTTGACATGCGTATATGAATCTTGATATAAATATATCGAATCTTGACGTAAATATTCCGATCTTGATGTTTTGTCCCTTATTAAAAAGCAGAGTTTGAAATATTTCTCAAAAAATATCAAAGCCATTTACAGAGTACAATTTTCATAAAAATGGATGGCAAAACTAACAACAAATCTCGTAAAAGTCTCGAAAAATTACTTGACGAAACAGTACGGCAAATGATCTCTTTATACCGTTTGTTTAAAAAGATTCAGCATCTCTGAATCTTTTTAAACACTCAGCCATGAAAAATTCTTCTGGTATCATTTCTTTTGAACTAATTTTCCCTAGTTGTAAATGTTTCGAAGCCGAACCAAACAGTAAAAGTCGTGTAAAGGACAGGAACTCACCTACAAAATTGCGAAGGGCGTGGAGCTGACGTGAAAAATTGGCCTCTATGTCGGCCATGTTTGGCTCAGTGAGCTATATCGACTACTGGAGAGAGAACTCCAGTTTATCGGCCAGGTAAAAAGTGAAGTCAAACCAGTGAGCTCTATATATAATTGGAGAGATATCTTCCGGCCCTCAGGTGAAGCCAAAAATGGCCAACATGGAGGCCAATTTTGTACGTCAGTTTCAGGCCCTTGTGCGCTTTTGCCATTGTTTTGCGAGTCAACTTGACGTACAGAACGCTTGAAACTGACATGCAAAACTCACCTCCATGTCCGCCATGTTTGGCTTCACATGAGGGACGGAAGATATCTCTCCAGTCATATATAGACCTCACTGGTTTGGCTTCACTTTTTGTCTAGCCGATTTACTTGAGTTCTCTCTCCAGTCATCTGGAGAGCTCACTGTACAGAACTCGTGGCCATGCTCTCGGCAACAACCTTTGTAGCTCAGTTGCTAGATTACTGCACCAAATTCGCCAGGTCATGGTTATTAGTCTGACACTTAAAAATTTTCCTTATCCAATACATATACCATAATAATAACAACAATAATAATAATAATAATAATAATAATAAACAGGTGCACGTATTCAGTAGTGACATTGGGATGAAGTTTGGTGTAGAGAATTGTGATGAGAAGAGGAAGACTGGTTAGGTCTTACTTTTGCCAGACAAAAGTAAGATCCAATCCATAGGTGAAAATGATTCGTATAAGTACTTAGGTGTTCTGGAAGCAGACCAGATAAAGTGTGAAGAAATGAAAAAAAAGATCAGGATAGAATATAAAAGGAGGTTAAGAAAAGTACTGCAATCAAAACTGAATGGAGGAAACACAGTGACGGCAATTAACACATGGGCTGTATCGTTAATAAGATACTCAGCACCTTTTGTTGACTGGACAAGAAATGAACTGAGAATTGCTGCACAAGACCAGGCTTTTAGGACCAAATGTGATCAAAATGCGAATAGATAAAAGCTATGATGATAGTAAGTGCAGAATGTGTAAGGAAGTAGACGAAACAGTTACCCATATAATATGTCAGTGTAAAAAGTTGGCTCAAAAAGAGTACAAAAGAAGACACGATAATGTGGCAAAAGCTATACATTTAAACTTACTTAAATTTACACTTAAACCAGAATTTACACATTCAGTTATTTCATGTAGCTATGCAATTAGTTGCATAAGTTATGCTTATATCATCGGCATATATTCTCGCATTCTCGTTTCCATTATACTGTTAGGAAGGTCGTTAATATTATAGGAAAAATAGCCTAGGGCCTAAGACTGTTTCTTGTGGGACGCCGCTTTTGATGTTTTGGATGACTTACAGCCGTTAACTATACACGTTTGCATGCGATAAACCATTCCTGAGCAGGTTCGATTATTCCATAATATTTTAATTTTGAGAGCAAAATGTCGAGATCAACTGTATCAAAGGTCTTTTGGAGATCCAGAAAAACAACTCCATTAATACCTCTGCGATCAATATTTAATAACCAGCTATAAGTTGCTTCTAACAAGGCAGTTACAGTTGAGTGAACTGATCGAAAACCGGATTGGTATGATGAAAGTAGTTTGTTGTCAATTGAATATTTGTAAAGCTGATGATAAATAATGCGTTCAAACTCTTTGGCAACTGATAGAATAACTGACATCGGTCGATAATTAGTCATGTTGGTGCGTTTCCCAGCATATTTGCAGAAGTGGAACTCTGGCATTCTTCCACTCGTTGGGGAACACACCTGTTTCCATTTCAGAATCATCCTCAGGATAATATGAAACGATAAATTCATATTTCATCAACTGAAAAAGTTGACTCGAGCGGCATTTGAGCTCGTGCCTTCGGGAATCCGGCTCCCCTCTCTACCTGTTGAGCTATCGAGCCTACAGGGAATGGAGGTGACATATTACCCAAGTTAAGTGCACGAGATATTCTCGCGACAACTCAACGCTATCCACGAGGATGGATGAGCAGTGTTTCAATTCTATTTCATCATCCTCAGGGTAATATGAAATGATAAATTCATATTTCAAAAGTATTCGCGAGAATATCTGGTGCACTTAAGTTGGATAATGACTCGCCTCCAATCCTTGTAGGCTCGATAGCTCAACAGGTAGAGCGGCGGAATGATTCCCGAAGGCGCAAGTTCAAATCCCGCTCGAATTAATTTTATCAGATGACTTCAGCAGTGTAGGTGAAATATGAATTTATCGTTACACCTTTTTTTATTAACCTATTAAATATCAAAGTCAGCTAGTCGGAAATCAAATCAAGACACTCTCTAAGAAGTTCAGCAAAAATATTGTTAACGCCATTTGCTTTGCATTTACAAAGTTTAGATAACAGAATAAGAGCTTGAGATCAATTTGCAGCTTCTAAGGAAAATTACTCGTCGGTTCTATTGAGATAGCCTTTGCAGCTTACATCAACGTCCCTGATATCTTTTAGCAAGTTCAGGACCGATTTCTGCAAAGAATTCGTTAGAAGACTCTGTTATTTCAGTTTGGTTGCTTAAAATTAATCCTTTGCAATGTATTTCATTAATCACTGACTTGTTATAATTTTTACGTGAAGTTATTTCGTGTATAGCTTGCCACGATTTACGTGAATTCCCGCTGTAGATCTTAAAAGCGTTTTTGCAATAGCTCTTATTTTTAGACGATCTGGACGCTCGCGTACATCCAGTTTGGACTGGAGCGTGCTTATCGCAAACATCTAAAATCATCGTTTTCCATCTGAGCCACATTTCATTCAGGTCTTCATTTTCCCTCAGGACATTCCATTCTTGGGATTGGATATCATTATGGAAATTTTGTTTTCTGAAATTTTTGAAATATCTGATAGAAATAGTGTTAGTTATCTTTGATTCAGATGGTATGAAGAGTTTGCGATAAGCATACACCTAACTATGGTCACTGATACCAATGTGTGCTACCCCAATACAGGCCATATTTTCTGGTTGGTTAGTAAAAATAAGATTAACTAATGGACTACTGGTGCTAGTAATACGACGTGGTTCTTCTATACTTAATGCTGAACACAAAATTGGTTCATGGGGGAGCTTGGTAAATATTAGACAAGCAGTGAACGTTCGTCAAGTTCGTTATCTCAGAAAAACGATTTCTTTCCATCTAGGGCACCGAAATCGTTTGTTTGAGATTATAAGTATCAGTGACATTTAGAGGAGCTTCATTATTATTGTTATTGGACTCAGTTAACAGGTTACAATCAAAATCACCTAAAATGATATGCTCGATGTTTTCTGTACCTATCTTACCAATAAGCGCTTCAAGTGTGAACAGTTCTGTTGGCAAATTCGGTGATCTGATGAAGGTCGTAGCAACCAAAGGCTTCGATCTAGATTTACTAATTTATAATGATAAATATTCAAGATTATGTGATTCTAAGTCATTTCTGACTCGAATTTATCGATCATTCCGTAGAGTTGATTATAACCATTATAACCAGGAGTAAATGCTTAATATTCATTGAAATCTACCCTGCCAAAGTAGAAAGCCATGGGATAAAACAACTAATGACAACCGTGCATTGTCAAATGAGTTTTGACAGAATTTTGTTGAGCGTGGTCGGATATCGAAAAAAACCGCTCGCCACTGCAGCCAATGTAATTACAAGAACTCCTAGGATTCTACTTGCTTACGATTAATAAAAAATAAAATATGTTATCTGCAATATCATTACTACACTTTTTACAAGACTAGTATAGTTAAATATATTTTGTTAGAGTTTGATCTTGTAGGTTAGAGTTTTAATCGCTTGGCCAAGCACGTATGTTATTTTCTGAATTAACTGCAATGAAATACACAACTGCATGACAGCTACCCTGTCTAGCGTTTGTTCAGTGATTCTTCAATCTTTTGTACGTACGTACCATTTGCTCGGTGAAGTTATACATAGTTGACCTTAGCCATTGCTTGAAGCCATTTTGTCGTAGGAAATCAACTAGCTAGCCATTTCCAGCTGTTAGCTTTAACCGTTTGCTGCATTTCATTATTTATAATTTGATGAATAGGTGGAAATTGTAATTTTGTTGGTCTCCATTGGCTTTGTCGTTACATAATGCGTCTCAGGAACAGCTTGTTTGTTATAGCAATTTGCACACTGCAACAGTTGCCGAAAGAGCATTCCAGTATGCATCAAAACGATGTATTTCATAGCTAAAAGCGATAGTATTAAATTTTTCAAGTCAAACTTGCTAATTTTGATTTGCGTGAGTATCGCTGAAAACCTTTTCCATTTTTATTTTGGTCACATCGTTTAGCATAATCGAACATTTCCGTGTCCTTCCGAGTTCATACCTTTTGTTTAAAATTTTTTGGGTATCACTTGGCTCACGTCATCAATGCTGATGAAAACCTATATTTGACAACTAAGCAATGTAAATGATAGCGAAATATTAACTGCATGGGTATAGGAAGATAACGTTGAGGTGCATATCCATATAAAAAACCCTCACTCAGTCCGAAAAATGTTGGTGGTAAAATTCTGTTTTAAAGCTGACTTGTGACAGTTGTGTGTTGCATCTGATTCATGTCATACGCGAGTGACTAACTGAAAACACGAGCGAGTTAAAGCCTGGCTTTCACATTGTCTTAACGCCTACAGAGAACATTAAGGACGTCCTGTATAATTTGAAAGCGAATGTTCCAAATTTTGCTCCGGATCCGATACATCTTTAATATTCTTGTATGTGAATTGCATACCTAGAAAACGCAAGTTATACAGTTGAGGCTATAGGCAGTTTTACTGAACTGACACTTTCAGATATCAACATTCATCTTATCAGATAGATATCAAGCTTCTCCGGCGGACAAAATAACGAACCAGTATGGCAAGAGAGAGCGAAAGTTCTCGTCTCTGCAACTTTGCGTGAGTTCAATTTTTTAGCGTGGGAAACGTGAATATACCAGAGTCATAACTGCAGGGAAGCATCGGACTCTCGGAGGGTTTTCCAATCCTTAAAGTAATGCATTTTTTTAGTGCTATCTAGTTACAGGTTTCTAATCAAAACAGAAAGGAAAAACAATTGCATCTCGTTCTGAACTAGATGGCTTAGAATGCCACGGATGTAATGACTGGAACATATGTTAATTGACCAAACGGAAACTTTTGCCAAGAAAAAGACTTGCATTCATACTTCAAATATGTTAGAATAGATTTAAATTCAGGTTTGTTTACCTTTATTTGAAACAAAAACTGTCTGAAGACAATACACTACACTTACCTTCAACTATGAGTGGTAGAAAAAATGCAAAGTTACAGTGTTTGTTTCCATAAAATTGGATATGAATTTCTGTTAATATTGAATGAGCTAAAACTGCATACGATACGTCTTTCGAGAATCAAGGAAGGGTAGACGATATAATTGTAAAAGTTGTTGAAATTCTCATTAAAATGTGAGATTGATTGTGATGCAACTTAATTACTTCGTAACTAGAAACAATTATTGAACGAGACGCAGAAGGAATTGTTAAGATCTATCAAGATTATAATTAATATCACCTCCTAAAGTCGAAGGCGAATGCTGAAGAGGGTAACATTACCAACCAACGTCTGGGTTACTCTTAATATCGTGTGTTAATAAAATCCAATAAAATTTTCATTCCACATTCAATAATAACTCGCTGGCAGGCACATCTGACTTCTTGCAGCTTTGAGAGTGTGACGTCATCAGATGTCAAATCCAAATATACCAAACTTGAACTAGAGCTTGGTCGATAATAACATATTTTATGTCAAATAACTAATTTTACTCCTTTCGATAAGAATATTATCGTTACTAAATGCTGAACACTAATCTGGTTCATGTGAGGGCTTAGTATATATCATCAGGCCACCGATGAACGTTCGTTAAGCCCATTTCCTCCGAACAACGATTTCTGAGCCCTAGACGGGAATATAACCCGCAACCTTCTTATGACCGATGAGACGTTCTAACCATTGAGCTACGAAGACTCAGATGGTAAGCTAAAGTCTAGGTTCGTCATATGTACTGCCTAAGCTGTACCAGTTCCGCGTAGGTAGTATATATGACGAACCTGCACCTTAGCTCACCATCTTAGTCTTGGTAACTCAATGATTAGAGTGTCTCACTGGTCATCAAAAGATTGCGGGTTCGATTTCCATCTAGGGCTCAGAAATAATTTTTCTGTGGAAACGAGCTTGACTAACGAGTGTTGGTCGTCTAACATTATCTTTTTGGGATAATTTTTTGGCTCTACTTGTTGATGCATTAGATGCTACTCCAAAACATTGTACTTCGTTTAATGAGTTATGATCATCTCGAAATATACATTTTATCTCTGAACAAATGATAACACTTGTGTGATCATGTAAATGACCAAAGTCAATGTTTGTGGTTCTTAAGAGAGTGTTCCTATCGTTATTCCTTGTTAGACATTTATTCAGAATGGTCGACTCGTTGCTTGCTTGTCTAGTGAGTTGTTTTCAAGTGGTGTAAACACAAAACTCAAGTTCACGACCTATCACTCTGCTACGGTACGTTCTTGCGGACCCAAGTGACCCTTTCTCTCTTGTTTTTCACCTAAAATCTATTTTACGGCGACATGTTTCATGAAATTCAAACCAGAAGTTTGATGTCGTTAAAGATGTTTAAAGAGATTTCAGTGCCAAGGTTGCTCAACATTTTTGTTGGGTACCGCATCATTTTAATGCTAACTGTTTCTTGATGCAATGCGACGACCTAGTTCTAAACTTTATCATAGAGGAATTTTCATCTTACAGACTTTCTGGATATGACATTTGACACTGGAAAAAAAATCTTTGGAAGCTCTTTACTTTTGTTTTAAAACGGTCGTTATGCTAGGCAAAGCACTCCGACAAACAATTGTTTAGGTGAAACACTGAAAGGGTTCAGTGGCTTTGACGTAAGCAGACAACTATTAGCTGGTAGACGGAAACTATTGTCTCCCTTTTTCTTCGTCATGTTATACAATTCGGGTACAACTCCTTAGGGTAGTATTTTTCATGATCCAATCTATGTAGCGCTTGATTGTAAAGTTGTGTAGGCACATATTGGACATGAAGTAAAAATCACTCCAGTTAACTAGTCGCCGAAAATATGTCCTTTTTTTCAAGCGAAGTATCTTTAGCATCCTTGTGACAGTGAGTAGTTATAAAGCAGTGTTTACACAAGCTAGAAACTTTTGTAAATGTGTTCGTCAATTAAGAACCTGTACTTTCTAGTTGCAGCTTTTACTGAGCCTAGTCCTAGCAGAAGGAACAAGTGACCAGAGCAATATTGTTTTATTCCTCAATTTACATCCCTGGTATTTATCGCTTTTTGTTCGTCAACGCTTGGAGATTTATTATTTCAGGACTCATTGTTTTGCGTCTATCGTTACCTAACCATACAAGCATGCAGTTGTCCAGCTTTACAGCCTGAAGTAGTTTAACAAACAATGAAGAGTCGACCGTGCTCTCTCAGAGAGTTGAAGAAAACGAATGAAATAGTATTGTGATCCTTTCTTAAAATTGACCAATCCTTTTTGTCGATAATAACTGAATGTTTAAACTACTTTAGAATTACAGTGTAACATGAAATGCTGCTTGCAGCTTTAAATATCAGTAGTGCCACCTTGTAGGTGTGTAGATGAAGAAAGATTTTCTTACTTCGTTATTAAGTCTTTACTTTTGATCACACAACTCAAGATTTTTTTCCAAGTTAGTTTCGTTTTTTTTGACACTGAAAGTATTGGAGTATAATTTATTTAATGTTTGTACATCTCCTACGCGGACGCCGCGTTGGTGTAACAATGTTTGGTCTTATTAGCCGGAACTTCATAAGATTACCAAAGACGAGGCAGTTATTTAAACACGCAAACTCGTCCAAAAGAAGGTCAAGTTCACACGTACACCTTATTGTTTGGCACGGTCAAGTTCAGTGCTCTTATAAAAAGTTAAATTTACCTTAACACACCCCGCGACTTTTCTCTGTTGGATTTTAATTTGATACAAAGTTACAAGGTCATCTTCTTTCGTCTTTTACAGATGTTGTTCCGTACCACTGGTCCACATTCTACGTGAGTTTAAGATATTCTTCACTTAGAAGGTGGAAAAATAACATTTGGTGGGACATGGATCGTTATTTCCTGGCGCATGTTCATACGCTTTGCATTTCCTAAGTGCTTCCAAAGTGCTTCTTGCTCTAAAACTATTTCCTTCTTTGTTATGTATAATGAAGGAAATTTAAATTCTTCAACAAACTTTCATCAAGGTTGCCTTGACCTTTACCTACCCATTAAGACGTAATGTATCAAAGTTAACACCCCCGCTATGAGCCTCAACCACCAGTATATTGCTTTTAACGCATATTCATTCCCTCCAAACTACCTCAACGATGAGGTTTAAGAGGTGATTCCGCGTTTCGTATAACCTCCAGGTCGTCGAGACAGGAGTTAGGTTGGTGACCTTGCAAGTTTAACCGGAAGTGGGCTAAACATACAAATATTAATATTAATTATTTGGTTTTATAAAGCATAGTACGGGTTACGTTGTGTCTCAGTTAAAACCTACCCGAGGTGACATGCACATTTGAAAAGAGCTATAAAAAGAAAAAGTTGAAAATCTCTGATCCCAGCGAGTGTTTGATTTGCTACAAGATGTACATTTTTACTGGCAGCTTTGTAGAATTGTTACTTCAGAAATATCTACCCTCTCTACTTATCATCCTGTTTGCAGCAAC
>JBAHVQ010193870.1:0-14249 GCA_036872915.1 Nanipora kamurai | reverse complement strand
TTCCATATCTCACTTCGTTCTTGAGATCTGAAGACTTATTTGATATGTAAATAACACCTCGCATACGTCATAGTGTACATTGAGTGGTGGTACAATTAACAAAATTGTTAAAGATTTTGAACAATGTCACACATGGAACTGTGAATCTAGGTGTACTTGCCACGCAACATTAAACGGACCAGGTTCTTTGTAATTTCATAGAATAGTTTCACAGATATGTGTGATTTTTTAATAACAAATTATGCACCGTGACGTATGCAAGGTGTTATTCCCAAATCAAATAAATCTTATTATCTCAAGAACGAAGTGAGATAGGGAAAAAGTGTAAAAAACTTTGCGTAGTAATTTCAGCAGTTCTTTCAAACAGACGAACTTAAAGACAAACTTAATTTTCATGTCATAGACACTTTAATGTCTCAAGAAGGAAGTGAGATATCGAAATAGTATGAAAGGTATTGCACTATAATTTCAAGATTACTTTCAAATAAGACAAATTTAAGTTTCATTGCATGCACAATTTAAACACTGAGCGAGCGCATAACAGAGAGTACCTCCTTAACGAAGCATGTCGAGTTCTCGAACAGTAAACATGACTCGAAATATGAAGTAAAACCAAAGCTTAACATTCTTTAGTCATCGGCCAAAGGACAAATTAGAGACTAAAGAACTTTGTAGAAAAGGACTCACTAAGTGAAAAGAAGTATATTAAACATATGAGCCATATCTAACGCAACCTGATGGATTTAACTGATTCTAGTTTATTGCTATTGGTAGCAGAAAGTGGAAATAAGTTTGGTATCAAACACCAGTCAATAATAGCCCAAATTTATGTACTCGCTCCACATTTGGCTCCTTAAAGTTCGCAAAAATCGATAAAGCAGCAAAAAATATGTTGATAAATTTTTGGTCACGGTTTGGTGCATGGGAACATATGGGGTGTTGCGTTGAATAGAAGAATAAAGTGTATTTCATAAACGAGCATAAGGCCTCAGAAGGCATGGCATTAGATGTTATTTAACTCGTGGCGAGGCACAATAAGATGAGCCAAGAGAAACAATTTGTATTGATTAAAATATTTTTCTTAAAGTGTCTATAAAATGAAAATTGAGTTTGTCTTATCTGAAAGAACTCTTGAAATTATAACGCAACATTTTTTGACACTTTTTACAAATCTCAGGTGGTTTTGGAGGTATTAAAATTTGCTTGATATGTAAATAACAGCTTCCATACGTTACACTAAATAACGAGTTGTCGTAAAATTAGGAATATCGATGAAGTCATTGAACAGTGCCACATGAAACTGCGAATGTGGGTTACTTGCCTCATAACACAAAACAGATAAAGTTTCTTGTAATTCAATAGGGTAATTTCAAAGATATGTCATTGTGTGGTTTTTATAACTCATTACACACACTGAGTATGCAACGTGTAATTTACATATCAAATGAATCTTAATACCTCAAGAGCGAAGTGAGATATGGAAAAAGTATAGATGATGTTGTGTTACAATTTCAAGACTTCTTTCATATAAGAAAAACTTAATTTTCATTTCTTAGACACTCTAAAAATTATAAAAAGATATCGTGTAAAGCTCACATACCCAGTAAGGTCATGTTAATTTTAAATGTCTCTTGAACTTTTTCTGAGTGTTTATTTGTATAATGTATAGTGTATAGTGTTTATTCATATAGTGTTTATTTGTATATATTTGTATTTGACGAATAATTGTGCATGATGATACATAAGGATGGAGCCCTAGATCAAAATAAGTATTCATTGCATCGACGCTCCGCGGAATACTCGATGGCTATCGGCATCAAACAATTATCACAATCGGTAATAATGATTAGGGCTCATGAAATTTAACTTGAACTTATCTTTGTTGTTATAGGTACTCCCAGCTGGTGCTCTACTGGTCTTAACGTTTATTCCGACACTTTCGTCTGCTGCAACCGTAAAAGATATCCAAGAGTAGTTCCTAATTGTTATCAAGGAAGATCATGTTTTCAGTTATGCTGTAATAATCGACTTCGCAAGACATGGACCAAAAACGATCGGTGTTGTGGTGGACGTACCTATTCTCCTGCGACTCAGCAATGCTTCAATGGGCAAATAGCTGGCAAGTACACATTATCCTGTCCGGTTAATTTTCTAAAAGTAAAACTCACAATGGGGTTTCAAACTAAAGAAATTACTAAGAGATCACCTAAAGTATAGGACATAATTGACAATCGGATTAATCGGAAAATGTGAAAAAAGAAATCTCGTCCCCGTAAGTCATGGATCGTTATTTTTTTCTACGCATGAATTTTCTTTCACCTTAACTTAAGGCAAGAACTTTTTTTGCTATTACATTCAACAAGAATTTTGTTTTTCATTTTTCTGGGCAATTATAGAACAGGGCTTACCTGAACATTTCCCCCTCTGGGATGTTTTGCTCGGATTTTTTCCCTGAACTTTCCTTGTGTGGGAATTTTATATATGGTAATTGTCAACCACGCCCCTGACAAAATGATAGGTCCCTAAAATGACGTAGTTACAATGACATTGAAGTTACTCATCATTTTTATGAATTACATTAAGAATGTTCTTGTAAGAAATGTGAAAGCATTTCCAGCTAGAAGTAAATAAATTCTTTTATAAAAAAAGACGCTTACCATCATAGTGCCTTAAAAATTAGTGCCATATACAAGATTGGACCATATGTTTAACGAAATTAAATCACGGGGAGGATAACCATTTAAGAACAGTGCGAGATTGTTTCCTAAAGCTTTTTTTAACGTTAGTATAATCCAAAGAGGAGCGATTGATAATATACCGAGCCGGAATAAAATTAAAAGACCCCAATCAGACATCAGCTTAAAGGTCACTGGCTATTGAAAAAATTAGGCTTAAACTAATCCTTTCTTAAAACTTATAAAACGACCACGTGTAAGGATATCTGACTTGAACATCACCTCAGTGTTTGTCAGTATTTGACGAATTCTTGTGATGATACATAAAAATGGTGCCCTAGATCAAAATAAGTATCCACTGTGTCGACACTCAAGGGAATGATCAATGGCTATGGGCATCGAACAATCATCACCATCGGTAATAATGATTATGGCTCATAAGATTTAACTTAAATTTACCTTTGTTATTATAGGTACTTCCAGCTGGTGCTCTACTGGCCTTAACATTTATTCCGACACTTTTGTCTGCTGCAACAGAAAAAGATATCCGAGGGTGGTTTCTAATTGTTATCAAGGAAGACCATGTATTCAAATATGCTGTAATAACCGGCTTCTGAAGACATGGACCAAAACCGATCGGTGTTGTGGCGGACGTACCTACTCTCCTGCTACTCAGCAATGCCGCAATAGGCAAGTAGTTGGTAAGTACACATTATCTGTATGGTTGATCTTCTGAAAGTAAAACTCATAATGGGATTTCAAACTAAAGAAATTACTGAGAGATTAGCTGAAGTATGGATCATAATTGACAATCGAATTAATCGGAAAATGTAAAAATAATCTTGTCCCCCTATGGAATGGATAAATTGTTTTTCGTTAGAAGGTGTGGCGCTTATTCTACGCTTAATTTTGTTGTTTACCCAAGGTTTAGGCAAGAATTTTTTTACATCATTACGTTCAACAAGAATTTTTTTTCATTTCTTTGAGCTTACACAGAACGGGGCTTGTTCGAATATTGTTTTCCCCTTGGGTATTGTTTTCATTTTTGCTCGGATTTTTTCTTTTCTACACTTTTCTTGTGCGGGAATTTTATTTATGGTGGTTGCCAAACCACCTCCCTGAAAAATGGTCTGTCCCCAAAACAACTCAGTTAAAATGAGATTGAAGTTACTCATAATGTTTATAAATTACTTGAGACTTTAAGAATATCTTTGTAAGAAACGTAAAAGCATTTTCAACTAGAAGTAAATAAGTTCCTTTATAAAAATAAGAAGGTGTTCACTATCATGATTTTTCTTAAAATAAAAAAGAAATGTACAAGATTGGACTATATGTTTGACGAAATTAAATCACGGGGATGATAACCATTTAAGGACAACGTGAGATTGTTTCCTGAACCTGGTTAAATATTAGTGCAATCTAAAAAAAATGATTGATAATATACCGAACCAAAACACGATTAAAAGACCCCATCAACTTATAGCTCACTGGCTATTACAAAATTTAGGTTTTAGTCAGTAAATGCTGTCGTCCTTATCGAGCGGAAGAACTTAGGGAACCCGGCATAAGATTTCATTGAACGAGTGATGAATAAATAAGATGAACCGAGAGAAATGACTTGTGAAAATACAAACATCTTTCTTAAAACTTGTAAAACTTATTTCTTAATACTTGTGATAGTGTAAGGATCAGATATCTAGTAAAAGTCATCCTGATTTTACATGTCCCTTGAAGTTTGACTTAGTTTTTATTTTTATTTTTACGAATTCTTGTGATGATACATAGAGATGGAATCCTAGATCAAAATAAGTTTCCACTGTGCCGACACACGCGAATGATCGATGGCCATCGGCATCGGACACTTATCACCATCGGTAATGATGGTTACGGCTCATGAAATTTAACTTGAATTTACCTTTTTTGTTATAGGTACTTCCAGCTGGTGCTCTACTGGCCTAAACATTTATTCCAACACTTTCGTCTGCTGCAACAGAAAGAGATATCCGAGAGTAGTTCCCAATTGTTATCAAGGAAGATCATGTTTTCAAATATGCTGTAATAATCGACTTCACAAGACATGGACTAAAAACGATCGGTGTTGTGGTGGACGTACCTATTCTCCTGCGACTCACAAATGCCTTAATGGGCAAATAGTTGGCAAGTACACATTGACTCTATGGTTGATCTACTAAAAATAAAAATCATCTGGGGTCTAAAATAAACAATATACTGAGAAACTAACTATAGCGTGGAGAGTAATTGATAATCGAATTAGTCGTAAAGTATGAAAAAAACCTCATGAGGGACCTTGGTTATTTTGAAGGAAAGCTTAGGTAATTTCTCTGGGCATTTTTTTCACCCTAAATTTAGGCAAGATGGTTCATTATTCCATTCAGCCAGAATCTTTTTTTCATTTGCTCTCTGTACTTTCACAGAACAGGGCTCGCTCGATCTTTTTTCCTTAAGGTAGTTGTTCGCAGTTTTTTCCACACTTTCTTTGTTCAAGAATTTGTTTAGTGATTGCTCAACTGCGGTCCTAAAAAATAAACTTTAATAGGTACTGATAGTTGCTGATAGTTGATGATAGATAACGATAGTTGCTGATATTTGCTGGAAAATGAGCTCTTAACTGTCATCGACTATGATGCACCGTTTGACGAAGGCTTAACTGTTATAATTTTCAGTAACAATGGTACGTAATGGTCTCAAGTATGATAAACGAGTGAAGCTTAACGGCCACAAGTAGCCGTAGGCTGCGAGTGGACCTTTAAGCTTCCTGAGCGATGTTAAATTCTTCACCACACGAATAAACATTGATTAACAATCTTATCTCATCACTCACCCACAATTACAGGGATTTTTTTTTTGCTTTACCGTAAAGAAAACGTTGGTGGTCAGAAATCAAGACGTACGCTCATTAGCATGCGATAACTGGATATCACACTGTTTTCAAAAGAAAGCAGTGTGATAAGTAATTATCACACTGTTTTGTAAGGTTATCACAGTCCTGAATACTGATAAGTTGAATAAAGTATTTAATGCTTGTGTTGAAACAATGAATACTGGGTGTATCATGTGGTAAATATACTTTAATTTTATAACGGCGCACTTTTGTAATTATAGGTACCTCCAGCTGGTGTCCTCCTGGCCTTAATATGTATTCAGACACTTTCGTCTGCTGTAACAGAAAAAGATATCCGAGGGTGGTTCCTTATTGTTACCGAGGAACATGTTTTCAATTATGCTGCAATAATCGACTTCTCAAGACATGGACCAAAAACGATCGGTGTTGTGGTGGAAGTACCTATTCTCCTGCGACTCAAAAATGTTGCAATGGGCGGGCCATTTGGAAGTGGAGTTGGTATTGCTAAAAGTAAAAATCATCAGGGAATCTAAAACTAAAGAAATTACTAAGAAATTAGTTCCAGTGTAGTTAGTGGAATTTATCGAAAAATCTTATCCTCCTGAAATAAGTAATTAAATGATATGGAAGTAGCTCAATAAAAAGCATTTCCTGGTAGAAGTAAATTAGTGTCATTAACTCTATTCGGTCCAGCCCTCAGCCCCGAATATCCTTAAAGAGCCGCTGATTACGTCATCAGTGGTGCTCTAAGAATACAAATAGGGACCTCATGCTCAGATCAATCACCCCTGATGAAGACACTAGACAGGAGTGTCGAAATTTTGCGTAATGAACGGTAGTTTTGTAAGCTACGTCTAAGACTTTTCAAGTCAGAGCAGCGTAAAACACTATCTCGTATCCAGGGCTGTTTTAATGGGTTGAGTCAAAATGTCGGGTGTAAATGGCCCGGGTAAAGGGTGGCTTAAAATGAACAATATATTGTTGATTTTATAAATTAGAATCCAATCCCTTTTCACCGCAGAGTTTTTAGACTTTAAACGTGGGCTTTTGTGCTAATTTGATCTTTTTTAATAATCTTTTGCTAAAAAAATGCTAGATTAAATATATTTGAATAGTATACTGATTTGGCACGAGTTAAATTAAAAGAAATTTTGCTTTTTCTCCGAAAAGACATCCGTACTGACTGAGCACGCAATGTTGAATTTTGACTTAAGAACAAGAGTTCGAAGTCTTTATAAGTCCACTCGAATTCCGTAAAAATGACAAATACAATACAATTTATAAACTGGGGTTGTTTTGTGTTCAATTTAATGTCCTTAACGCTGGTCGCAGCCTGTCAGTGCGTATGCTTTGTTGTGTCCCATCTCTTTACTCGAAAGAGTTCTAGACGTTGCCGACGTATAGGTGATGTGCAACCAATCCCTCGAGATTCAAAGGACAAAGATATTTTCGCCATGTTGGATGAAATTATAATTGCAGATAAAGAAAAACCTTTGTTAAGTTCATCCAACATGGCGGCCATGAAGTAACGTGCACACCACCTATTGTTGAAATACGGACTGAAAAACACTGGATAATTTAAAAATTTAAACAGCATAACATATTCACAATGTTTCTGAGCTTCTTCAAACGTTTTTAGGCTCAGATTCAGGCTTAGATGTAAGTTTATTTCAAGTCCAACACATATGAATCTTTTGCATACTCAACTTCGGCTTCGAATAAACGTAAACTTCTGGTCCCGGTTGTATAAAACTCTTAATCACGATTAAGTCAGCCTTCGGGTGATTAAAATGTAGTTAAATTCTTATCCCCTGATCCTGATTGGCTAAAACTAAGCAATAATCATGATTAAAGTTAACCGCCTTTTTACATGAATATATATAATGAAGATCATTATCTCTGAAGATGTTGTGATGTATCCAACGAAACGTAAGATTCTGTTAAACTCTTAATATCCTGCCATTGTTTCGCATTCTATGCTGGGCTTTAATATTCGTATTAAAATTGAGATTCCCGCCTGGTCAATTCTTCACTGTCAAAAGATTGTTTAGCTTACGGGCTGTGAATAAAGGAGTCAGAATGGCAGTTCTCTTTTCTGTCAGTAGATAATATATGGCAAATTGCTCGAATTATCTTTCCTAATCGGGCTGGGAATCGTTTTTTGGTTTCAAAAAACCACTCGTCGAATTAAACTGTTTTGATGTGTTTTTGTACATCATACAATCATGTCATGGCAAATAACAAAGAAAAACATAGAATTGGTCTATGTGATTAATGGGATTATACCTCGGAGAAGATTAACTGACAAAGGCACCTTAAAATTGTATAAAAGTCTTTATTGACTGATTATAGCCGTACCAGAGTATGATTGAAAGTCACTGAATTTGTCTATACAACATACCGCATTGCGTGTAGGTATGTCTGGGCGCGTATCCGCCACCTAAGCATGGTTTCCATATAGTCTTGCGCAAATTGTCAACATGTCGCCGATTTAGTCGGCGACGCAAATTTCGAATCTGCCGACGGTCGAACACCTCCCAAATGGTCGAACACCTCATTTGATGTAAATTCCATAGCTCAAAAGGAGGCGAGAGCGGCTGCGGCTTTATTAAGAGATTTTTGTAGCTCATTTGCAGCTCGTTTGAATGGTCTAGTGCAGGTGTGGGCAAACATTTTCTACGGAGGGCCACATTAAAAATTTTCTTGCTATCGGGGGGCCGCACATATATATTACGTCTACTCCAATTACAATTTACAATTTATGAAAATATGAACCAGTGATTATAACCATGTACTGTGTTTTTTATTTCACATTTACTCTGTATTACACATGCACATTGCATTTTACAATACAAATTGGCAACATTTACAATACAAATACTAAAATGACAGCCGTATTACACATCATCGGAATTCTTTATTTAAACACGAGGAAAGTCGAGGATTATCGGAGCAACATGATTAATAAATATTCAAAATGGTTTCCGCTGTTATCAAGTACTTGTGGGCTCAATATAATGAGGTGTTCGACCATTTAGGTGTTCGACCGTCGGCAGATTCGAAAGTTGCGTCGGCGACAGCTGTCTGGTATAAAGAAACGTTGAAACCCTTACTTATTACTAGAAAGTATACTTTAAGATAAGGTGTCCGTGAGAAGACTAAGAGCAAGTTGTACCGATGAAAAACTGAAAGTGATAGGGTTAGCGTTAGTCGATTAGCGTTAGGCTTAGTGTTAGGGTTACTGTAAGTGTTGGAGTTAGCGTTAGTCGATTAGTGTTGGGCTTAGAGTTAGAATTACGGTAAGTGATACGGTTAGCGTTAGTCCATTAGTGTTAGGTTTAGAGTTAGGGTTACGGTAAGTGTTGGGATTAGCGTTTGCCGATTAGTGAGGGTTAGGGTTGGTTAGGTTAAGGTTTACAACTTTCTACACTGTAAAATCGGCTGGGGCTAAACGTGGCAAAATGAGGAAACTAAGTGGAGGATACCTCAGTAAATTAGAATGGCCGAAGATTTTCTAGTGTCCCGGCAATCTTTGTGATTAAACGTACTTGATCAAATGGGGTTCAACTCTATTAAAAAGTGACAAATTTTGGGCTGCATTTCTAAAACCTAGATCATACTAGTATCAGTGCTTAAAGATATTAATTTTTGGATTTAAAAAATAGTCGTAATGTTGTCTCTGACTAAAATTTCTTTAAGATAGGACATTATTTCGATCAAAGGACTATGATCTTCGTCAGCTAAACAAGTGTGATCGAAGAATGTCAGACAGTATATACAAATTTACCGACTAAGGACTCCACAATGAGTCAATTAACATTACTGCAACAAATCGAGAGCTAAATATTAAGAATTGAGGAGGGTGTACACAGAGGGAAAGGCTATATGTTCATTGACTGAATTCAGTGCTCGAGTGGAATGCTACTAAGAATAGTCTCCGATGCCACTGTTCACAACGATCAAGAAACCGACGAAACAATTTCATGCATGGCCATTTGTATAACAAAACGTTAAACTGTACCAAGAAACAGGTGTAAAATGAGCTAATTTTATAGATAAAGTTGCTCCACCTACTTTCTCCCTTGTTTTACAATATATTAGCGCACAAATTCACAAATGTCTAGCTTTAATAGTAAACTTTGCTCCTACGAGCTATTTCTGCAATAACTTTTTCGGTTGTTATGGTAACTACATGAGGAAATAGCAAATGCATGTTGCCCAGTAACATTTGAAATAAAAAAGATATTCAAAACATGACTCATAGGGAAAATAGACTATTAACACAGCTACTCTTACGGAAAATCTGGGACACTTTCATTCAATTGCTAGAAAAATAAGGAGATGGGGCAGCTGAGGACCGGGAAAAATTGAAGTTATCAAAAAAAAATATTGGATAGGCAAAAATTGAAATATTGGGAAAGGTTTTAACAAGTTAAAAAAAAAATTCTGTGAAAATTTTCAAAATTGACCAAAGTTTAGGTAAATAGTAGTTTATCATTTTATGAGTTCTTTCGAATAAGACAAACTTAATTGTCGTTTCATAGGCACTTTAAAGACATCCAATTTGACGTGAAATTTGAAGAAGCTCAGATTAGTCGGAAGCCAACGAAAGTTGACGGTGAAATAAAGCACAAGCTAAAACTTGCGGTGATCTGCGTTCGTGTTGTATTAAGGCTTTAGAAGGAAATATGAATGTTCAAAATAAAGAAAATGAAATCGACACTGAGACTTACGTGTGTCTTGATTTTATTTGCACGCGACAGATCCCAGCTACAGTTATGCTACAGCCATACGAGCACATTTTTTAAATATACAGGCACTTCGTGTCTTTCATACATAAAACTACTACTCTCATACGAATAAATGTCTTTAAAGTGTTTATCACTCCAAAATTTTATTTTGCTCCAAAAAATTCACACCTTTCCATTTTCCTCACGAGCTCGGTTATGTAAAAATGGTGGTATTTCTTTCATGACTTTGACGGGCCATAAAATGCCTGGGATTGGAGAAAATAGAACAAAATTGACAAAATATTTCTCTGGGGAAGGTGTGAATTTTCGGAGAAAAAAGAGATCTTGGGGTGACATACATTTTTATAGTTTATAAACTAAAATTAAAAAATAAAAATGGCGATACTTTTTCGTCTTTTGTACTTATTCTGAAAGTAATGAACAAAAATGAGGAGACGGGATTGTCAGTTCTGTTTGTGTAACAGCTGTACAAGGACGGTTTTCGAATATCCAAGCACTGTCTTTTCTTTTTTACAAGGCTGGATTTCCACTAGGCGTAAAATCTCACGCGCGCGACTTTTCTCCTGTGCAATTGAAAAGTTTTCTACTTCCTTCCACACGAACGCTCATACGACAAAAGAAAAAGGTCATTGCTCGCAACATTTTACACCTAGTGGAAATCCAACTTAAATAGCGTATCACCCCGAAATTTCTTTTTACTCAAAAAATTCACACCTTTCTCAGAGAAATATTTCGTCAATTTTGTTCTAATTTCTCCAATCCCAGGCATTTTATGGCCCGTCAAAGTGATGAAAAAACCTCCGCCATTTTCGTACACAACCGAGCTTGCGAGGAGAATGGATCTACGCCTAATTAGAAGTCACAAACTAATCTATATGGCGGTCATTCTTTGACAGCAACCATGTAAATTCGTCTGTGGCATGTACGTAGGCATAGACCGATTCTCCTTGAAAGCTCGGATTTGTACCGAAATGGTGGTGTTTTGTCATGACTTTGAAGGGCCATAAAATCCCTGGGATTGGAGTAAATAGAAAAAAATTGACAAAATATTTCTCCGCGAAAGGTGTGAATTTTTTGGAGTAAAAAGAAAATTCGGGGTGATATACACTTAAATCTTACAGACTCTTTTACAAATAAATGTAATTAATAGTTTACAAGCTAAAATTAAAAGATACAAAACAAGGTACTTTTGGCGCTTGTTCTCGATGTAAAGAAAGAAAGAATGGGAAGCAAACCCAGTTTTTTCATTCTTTAGGTTTGTTCGTGTTACGACTAGACAAGTACGGTTTTCGAATATCCAGGCGTTTTAGGTCTTTCACTCATAGCATGATCTTCATCCGGTTCCTTGCCATGGTGGTGAACGTTTTGCAGTTGTCGAGACTTTCGCACAAAATACAGTCCAATGAAGCCGACACCCAGAAGAACAACCACACTGGTAGAAACAATAATGGCAGCTAAAACACCTGTGGACACTGATCGAAAAAACAAACGAAGCTATATTAATTTTGTTTTCCAGCAGGTTGTTAGGTTTGGGTTATTAAAGGTGCGTTCAGGTCAGCGGACTTGGACTGGATATGGACGCAGTCGGACTGGATTTGGACAGGGTTGGGACAAGACTCGAGTCCACATGTTCGAGGTGGTTTGGAAAAAAACTGAAGTTGAACTCAATCAATTATGAACGAAGTTGGATTGGATTTGGACTGGAAAGGACTAGTTTGGTTTAAATAAACGCCATATCTTTCCTTCTCTTTCTCTCGACTAATCACTTTTACTGGAAGTCCAAACTCATTCGGAACCGTTAATGTAAACATATATCTAGTTGAGCTAATTGCAGTCCACATCCAGTTCCAGTCCCACAATGTGAACGCAGCGTAAGTGCTATTCTCAAATAATTCGTTTTAAAATCAGATAACGCATAACGAAACTTTGAGATCGTACTAACAAAAATATTTCGATATCAAGAGCATTTTTAGCGCTCGAGTTTTTAGGAATGTGTCAAAGATTAACTCACTAAAGTCCGACGGAATTGAAAAAAAAAAAATTTCAAAAACTTTTGCTAAACTTTTTGTCACGGTTCGTTGCGCAGCAATAAACCGTGACATATTACACGCGCCAAAATCACTTTTCTGACTCAATTTTTTTTAGGCAGATTCTAAAAAACTTTCTTTCGAATCAAATTCGAGTAGGAAGTAATTCGAAATTCCAAATGTTTATACCGTAGTCGGAAGTCGGGTATTAGGGAGGGTCGGACCAAACAGAGTTAACCCAAGTAAATTTGGCGACCAACGATCGTTCGTCAAGCTCGTAATCTCAGAAAAAGGATTTCTGAGCGCTAACTCTAGACGGCAATCGAACCCGCAACCTTCTGATAACTGGTCATCGGTTCAGAAATCGTTTTTCTGAGGTTAGGAGCTTGACGAACGTTCGTTGGTCGTCTGATATGTACCAAGCTCCCACATGAACCAGATTAGTTTGCAGCATTTACTATTTATTTCTTGCTTCAATCCTTCAAAGTTTTGCATGGTGATAATTGATATACTAAGTATAGTTTGTGGAACACCACGTTTTATTTTACTGCAGTAAAATAAAACGTGGTGTTCCACAAACTATACTTAGTATATTTCTTGCTTTTTAAAATTATTTTTAACACCAGAATAAACAGCTAAGGAAAACTTTATGTTTTGAGATTGCAGTTTGATACTATTGAAGTCTTAGGAAATCATGCTGATCGAACTGTGGAACGCTACGGATTCAGAAGGTTGCGAGTTCGAGTCCCGCCTGGAGCTAAGAGTTTTTCTGAGTCCATGGCGTTCCACAGTTTGATCAGCAAGAATTTCTTTTGACTTTAATAGTATCAAACTGCAAACTCACAATATAAATAGAATAACATTTTCGTGAACCTGGGCTAATATTTAATCTTGGCTATCCAGACTGAAATTTTCACTGTAAAAACCATCTACACATATCACAATGGCACTGAGAATAGCCAAAGATTATCCCCCCCATAGTAAACGGTACAAGTCAACGCTACTCTGGCTTAAAATATTTTGATCATAACATCATAATTTGCTGTTCACGACTTACGACACTCCACCTTAGTGGACGACTTCAGCAAGGGTACTCGGATCGTCAACAGGTTCATGTATCTGTGGG
Source organism: Nanipora kamurai (assembly GCA_036872915.1). Classification (NCBI taxonomy): domain Eukaryota; kingdom Metazoa; phylum Cnidaria; class Anthozoa; order Scleralcyonacea; family Helioporidae; genus Nanipora; species Nanipora kamurai. The sequence goes on along the minus strand of JBAHVQ010193870.1, from coordinate 807 downwards.
CTCATTGGTGACTTTATCCGTCAGTTGGATGTGAATACGATGGGAATAAGCTGCGATCAGCACGATTCATTGGCGAATGGACGTGCCATGCGTACAGACAATGTCTTTAATAGATCAATTGGATAAACACCACAATGCAGCATTAGACGCGCCAAGCCTCAACTTAATTCTTTTGAATGCAATTCACGTTCACCCAATGTGCTGAGCTTTCGTGTTTTTACAATAGAGTTAAAAAGAATGAAGTTGAGGCTATGCGTGTATACTGGTGTATTGTGGTATTTATGCAATTGGTCTATGGCACCGCGGACTGGTGCCAATGATGAAAACCTCTCCGATGCACTCTTGCGTTCAGCTTGGCAAAACCTATTTTTATTTTTCTTGGAAAAAACCCCCCAGTTTTTCACGCAGTAAACGATACACAAATAGGTTGCTGCGTAGGTAGCAAAAAAAACAGCGTAAAAAGTTTAAAGGCTGGTAGACTGTTGAACTTATGAGGAATATATTGAACGTTTCGAGCTCTTCGGTCCGTCGTGTTCTGATATTCATTCGAACGAGTGTAAAACTGTCGCTTTCGACCCGTGTTGTCTTTTTTCACTCAAACAAAAGGTCTTCACTCGAAACGTCGGTTTGACCATTTTAAAGACTCGGCATTGTTCCCCCATCTTTTCCTCGGTCTTTAGACACGTCAATTAGAAGAGCCTTCGGAAAACTCTACTTCTGTATCAGAACGACAGAGGACGTTCGTCAAGCTCGTTTACTCAGAAAAACGATTTCTGAGCCCTAGACGGGAATCGAACCCGCAACCTT
>JBAHVQ010193859.1:0-14249 GCA_036872915.1 Nanipora kamurai | reverse complement strand
TTACAAAGTAGTGTACAGGTAAGGTAGTGGTTGGCTGTTACAAAGTAGTGTACAGGTAAGGTAGTGGTTGGCTGTTATTTGCTATTATGAGTTGTTTGCAAATGTTTTTTTCCTCTTTGAAATCGACAAAGCGTGCCTGATTTCCGCTAATAAACCTGAATGAACGAATAACCAATCAGAGTTCTTATATTTATGGATTCCCCCAGAGCCTTTTATCGCGCCAGAAAGAAAGAGGTTCTGGGACGAGAATGAAAGCTTAGCTGATAGTAAACGTACGTGGTTCACACTATAGTGACGAAATACATTACCTGAATGTAGTTTAGTTGCACTTCAGTCTACAGTACAATGGTTTTCCTGATTTTATAAGTACAGTGTAAGCAAAACAGTTCAGCATTACGAAGAAAGCTAAACAGGATAGTCATACAGCAAAGGTCTCAAAATGCATCAAAAGATTAATTTTCCAAATTCTTCTCGTGCCAGGCCTTCGCGTGGTCTCTTGAAAGTTTGCAAACGCCTTTGCAAGGCATGAAACAGAGCAAAGGCTAGTAGGCTAGTTCTAGGTTCCGGTTTGCGTTAAGGTTAGAGTTATTGTTTGTGTTAGGGACTGGTTCTAATTAATGTGACTGCGTGTGGGACTGAGGGAAACGACCAGAAAGGCCCCATGTCGGCCATTTTTGGCTTCACTTTTTGAGTGGCAGTCAGCCTTCCAGTCTATAGAGTTTAGTGTTCCAACTTCGTAACCAGGGTCTTTTATTCACTCCACCACCCTGCTGTGAAAAGACCCTGATATATTAAAGTCACGTGAATACCAAAATCTAGTTGTGACAATTTTGTTTGATAGAAGTTACGGAGGGTTTGTAACGTTATGTGGTTCAATTTTGTCGATCACCACCTACCCTATCCTAAGCAAAAATTTGTTAAGCTAGATGTTGGTAGTTACATGACTTTAATATACCAGGGTCTTTTCACAGCGAGCTAGAGGAGTGAAGAAAAGACTTTGGGTACGAGTTTGCGCAAGTCCTACTGTGGTTAATTAATTTTTGTCGAACCATCGAATTTATTTTTATTAACTTCGAAAAGAGGTCATTCATCGAGATTGAAACGTATTGTTTCCATTTCGTCTACATAGCTTGCTCCGAACAAGTTCACGTTGGAAACAAGTTCATTTTTTAATAATGATAAACACTTTAAAGAAAATGACGATAAGCTTCTATAATTAAAAAAAGAAACACTTGTACTTATTGGATTACCGTTTTATGTAGTAAGGGAAATATTCACTTTCATAAATTGTTTAACGGTGCGTTTGCACACTGCGATTAATCGCGCCGATTTTAGGTTCAGACGCATGTTAGGTTGAGAAACAATCAGCAGAGTGCTCCAGAAATCGGCCTGATTAATCGCAGTGTGTAAGCGTACCTTAAGGAGGACTGATTCGCGATTGAAAAGAGACGTATGTGGATAATGATAAAATACAATGAATTCTAATACTTAGTAGTGTATCGAGTTAGCAAACCTAAACTAATACTGGGGCTTTTGACCTGAAATATCAATGCCACTGGCTAAATTTTAGAAAGCTTAACGTCTCAAATTTTTTGAACAAAGGCTGCAGCACAAGATAAATGTTAGACCAAAAGCTATATATTTGCTACAAGTTAAAAGAATTAATCTTCTCCAATATGCTCAGCTAATGCATTGCTACACCATGCGAAAGTTTATAGAGAACTATACTTCAGAGAATAGTATGTTTTGGCTATGTTGTAGTATGGAGGTTATGTTTGAATGTAGAAAGAACTGACAGGATAAATTTTAAGAAAAAAAAACCCGACATCAATACATGAAGCCAACCAATTCAGTTTGATTTAGAATAAACTCTAATATCAAACTTACGAGAACTTTACGCAGGTCTCAATTCCTTGAAGGTTCTCAAGGAGATAAATAATAGGTTTTGGAAACAGTGAATAAATTATTCATTGCCAGTAAAAAACTGCAATAGTAAAGCAACTAATTACTTATGTGGGGTTTCCACAAGCTATCGCGTTATCAACTTAGCTATTGCTCAATAACGTTTTGAAGAAACGCCTCACAAGAAATGCGTTATGACATTAGCCAGAAAACTGAAGTTGATATTTTTACGAAGTCCAATGTGAACGGATCCATAACTTACCTGGGTTTCACATGTTTTCATGACATGGGCCAGTAAGCCCACATATAGCGGAGAAGAAATCTCAACTGGTTTTAAAATTTACCTCGAGTTCCCAGGTGTTACAAATAAATATTGATAACCCATTTAGAACTCATCAAAACCTTATTTATAGCGTTTAGGCACGACGAAACTTATTAAATAAACATAGATCACCTTCAATATAGACATCAACAAATTAAACAAGAAAAAAAACCTTCTGGAAGTTTCCATAGTTACTTTCTGGATTGTTTGTAGAATCAAACACGGGATCTTCGAAAATCTTGCTGATCACACTGCGAAACGCCGTGGACTAAGAAAAACTCTGAGCTTCAGACGCGACTCGAACCCGCAACCTTCTGAAGGTTCAAAAGGTTGCCCGTTCTTATCACATCTGGAGCCCAGAGTTTTCCTGAGTCCACGGTGTCTCACAGTTTGATCAGCGAGATTTTCTAAGACCTTAACAGTATCGAACTAAAATCTCAAAATACAAAGTAGATATGGTCGGTTTACCTATATAACGACGTTACCGTTATTAAATCTCTATTCGGTGGTTTGTCTGTACGACGTTTTCAGTTTTTTACTTTACACTACTGAAATCAACTAAAATAGTTGATTCGACCGGGATTTGAACTTACATGTTCCTCATACCGAACTAGCTTTTCAGTTGATTTCAGCAGTGTAGGATACTTGTGACATTATCGTTTCGTATTAACCTCAGTTATACCTTTAAATACAGATGTTCGATATACCTAGTTCGCGAACGGAACAACACCTGTTTTGGGGGCAGCGATATACTACTGGTGTAGATGTAAACAAAGCCCATTAAACTTTTCATCAGACGTCAATGCTCCTTCAATGAACTAGATATGTAAGTTTTGTCTTCAGTTGAAGCTTATTGCACATGTTGGCACAAATTGTACATGAAGTGTGCCACTCAGGAAAAACCAGAATTAAATGACAGAAACGAGCCCCCTGAAGAGATTAAGCCCACAGGTCTAGGATTTTGTATCACAAGTTTAGGATTAAGCTCACAAGTTTTCCATGATTTTGTATGTAGATCTAATAGAACGTGACTTTACACAAGCTGGTGTGCCGATAATATCGCTGGTGCATATAATGGTATACCGCTACTTGATAAGTTATTCAAATTTTTCGCATCTGCTTGTTTAAGCCATTCAGACGACGAGAGACGTTCTGCGTACTGCAAATTTGAAAACAGTGTTTTCAAAAACAGTTTAAGTGGCAATGAAAAGTGCGACAAATCCCCATATTAACTAGTGGATAAAAGATTAGTTTGGAAAGCTATTTGCACTTCAGTTCTCCGTGGCAACAAACCCAAAGTTTATATACATAACTAGCTCGTTTTTTGGGTTGTATAAAGGTTATTAAAAAGATGGCAAATGCAAATGAAATAACTCCATTATTGGATTCAACACGCAACCACTTTGCGGACAGAAAGAACATAAGTCCAGAGATACTCCTGAAAGAAACATCAGGTATTCGTTCATAGCGAGATACGTATGGATACTTAATCTAACAAGTTCATAACAGTTTGCAAAGCCGTTCTTTGACGAGAGCTTCCTTTTATGACTTTTTGTCTGTCCCTCTTCATCCATTTCATCATCTTATTTTAAGAAATCGTCACCTTTAAGTTTACTTTCTTTTCTATGTTCAGAAATATTTATTCAGTGTCTTTACCGGTATGTTGTTGGTTGGTTCTTATTTAATAAATTTTCCTTTTATTTTATTTCATCTTTCCTTGGCTTTTCCCTCCCACGAATGTTTACGATTAACGTGTATATATGAGTAAATATGTATAAAAGCCATTGAGTTCATTCGTAAATATTTTAAAGGTTATGTAAACCACGCTAGCCCGGCCAACCGAACCTACAGTGGAAGCCCGTTAATACGACCACCGTTCGGACAAAATATTTTGGTCGTATTAACGGGGTGGTCGTATTAACGGGAGTCGGGATCAAACTAGGCCACAGATGTTTTTTAATGACGTCATGTCAAACAGGTGGTTGTTCAGTTAAAGTTAAAGCTATAATATACACAATCCCGATGACATTAAAATTTAGAAACGTATTTTATTAAATGAACACAATTTGCATCTCATCAATAGATGAGATCATCACTCAAAGTTGAGCATAAAAGGAACTCGTTACGACGCTTAGATCACCCCTGATGAAGACGCTAGACCGGAGTGTCGAAACGGGTTGTGAGCTGTAATTTCTTTACGTTACGTTCAAAAAATTTACAAACCAGAGTAGCATTTGGTATGTCGGATATTACGAGAACTTTCGGTGCACAAGCACCACGCATCAATGAGAGGAGTCACAGAGTAAAATTTTCAAAACGTTTGTCCTAGTATCTGCGGGCCGTACTGAAAAGATGAAAGAGGCTATCGAAGAATTGCTAAAGCTGGACGACAGACGTAAACAGTCCACGGATAGAAAGAAACTGTATGAAGAAATGCTCTTGAAAGAAATTCCAGGTATTAATACTATACTATTACAAGTGACAGACTTCAAAAACCGGTAAACTACCGATCCTCAAGCTACTACAACGCAAATTGTTTAAAAAGTAGAAATACGAATGCGCGACCACCCTTAGCTCATGATTATGTCATATCCCTTGAAGGGTTTGATGGGTTTCAAGATTATTAAAAAGACTAAAATTTACCGTTTAATTTATAAACTACCGTCTATTAACTGAAACGTGAAAAGAATTAACAGTTTGCTAAAAGTGGTCTTAAAGCAATTATTTAAAATTTATTTAAAAGTTTGTATTTTGGCTCTTTCGATCCTCCATACGGATATGACGAAGCGGCGTTTCAAATGTTTATCAAAGGGCAAGATCATTAACGCCAACTGCAATGTTCTCCATTTTGGGATTTTCTCGTAGATAATAAGACTACCAGTGATCAACTGGTTTATTTTAAACTAGGAACAAGCCGAACTGATGAGCCGATGCACGCGGTTCTAGAAGGTGAACTAGGCTCAAGCGATTCGACGGATGGAAACGAATCACTGAAAATTAGGAACCAAGCCCTTATTCACTACCTCGCAACCTTGGCTAACTCAAATAAAGAAGACGACACTTTTGACTTCGATTTCGTTGAAAACTTGACCAGGAATGGTGCAGATATCAACAGCACAGACAAAACAGGACAAACGGTTTTCCATGAAGTAGCTCGATCTTGGAATATCGATGTGGCAAGCTTTCTTGTTAAAAAAGGTATACACAAACTTTTTCTTTCAGAAATCAACTCACACCTTTTGCAACATTAATTTGATAATGCATCTGCTAGAATTTGAAATTGTACGTCGTGATCTGCCATGATTCTTTTCGGACTCCTATTTAAGATTTCTGAGGGCCAATGTGAGGGCTTTGTGTATTTCAGACGACATGCGAACTTTCGTGAAGCTCGTAATCTCAGAAACGAACTTCTGAGAATCGAACCCGCGACCGTCTGAGAGACGCTCGAACCTTTGATCTACAGTTACTCAGACGGTAAGCTAAGATGCCAGAGGGTTCGATTCCCGTCTGGGTCTCAGAAATAATTTTTTTAGGTTACGAGCTTGATGAACGTTCGCATGTCTTCTGAGCAACTACTTCTCAGACTATTCCGACTTCTCAGACAAGCACAAGGTTTGGGTTTAACATTTAGCTACTACTTTTCCTCTTAAGTCCTTCTTAAATTATTCATCCGTAATCAATGTACTTGTACTATCTCCCCGAGAATATAAGACACTGCTTAGTTGATATCTTTCTTTGTTTTCCAATCACTTTCACAGGGGCCAACGTTAATCACCAGGATCATTTTGGTCGATCTCCTCTCCACGTTGCAGCTGCAGTAAACTACCCAGAAATGGTAGAATTTCTGATACTAAATGGAGCCGATGTCGATATTAAGACTTACGGTGAGGAACAGGCACCTATTCACTTTGCAGCAAAGAATGACGCCATCTACTCCCTCAACATGTTGCTAGGATATGGAGCAGATATAGATGCTCGCGATAGCAAGAACCGGACACCCCTTCAGGTATGGCGATAGGTACATGCGATTGTATAAGTGGTAACTTTGCTAAACATATTTCTACTTGCATTTCATTATTTATGACTGATAATTCAACCTCTGTTCGCCTTTTTTCAACTCAGTTACCATGCACTCTTGTTTCCTATATGTTCACTCTATCATCGACGGTGGTTTTCATTGTACATTTATTTCTCTGAAGGTTTCAGCAGAAATGAGCCGTTACAAGGCCGCCAGACTTCTGGTCAGTGAAGGCGCCCCTGCTGGTGTTTACGATAGCTCAGGCAACTCTGCTTTGTCTCTTATGATTGAAAAGATTCCAAACGTTGCTCTCGAAGCCTTGGATCAATTCCATTCCACGGACACAGTCAACCGCAAGGAGTTTTATTTCCTCAACTATCTAGAAGGTACCAAGTTAAAGGATCACGAGACATCTGCACATACTCCTTTGGAAATTGCTGTGCAAAACGAAAGATTTGACATCATCTTGCATCCCGTCATGCAACGTTTGATTGGCGTGCAGTGGCAAATTTATGGCAAGTGGGGCGCAGTGCAGGATCTGGTGGTGAATCTCGTATACGCAATACTTTGGTCGGTGGTAGGAGTAACGATTCCTCGACATGGAAGAGATTTGTATGTTCCACTCCAAGATCATGCTTGGAGGCTTGCTATTGGGGCTGTATTGATCTTACTTACATTCGCAGAAGTAAAAAAACAGATTACACGTAAGTATGGAAACAAGTACTTTTCAAGTTTTTTCGCACTTACGATTGAAATACGAAAACTAGTTTTTTTTCAAATGGCGTATTTTTACCAGGGTTTTAAAAGTCTTGAATGCTTACTTCTCCTCGCACTTAACACCGCAAAAATAAATTCGGGCAAGCGCAAGTTTCATGTAATTGCTGTAGTATGAAGTATATAAAGACTTGTTTAAATGTCGTCTTTAAAGCAACTTAACGTAATCCAGTTACTTGGTGCGTACGTAGATGTTCAAATTGAACAAATCAATCCAACTGTGGAACTTGTCTTTTCCCCTTTTCTTTTAACCGTATGGAACAATGGTACTATTTGATGCTGAAAAAAAATTCAACTAAAATAAAGCAAGCTATCGATACAGGTGTCAAGTGTTTACAAATATAAATTGTTGTAAAACGAATTTAAATCTTGTCGCACTTTTTTCGGACTAAACTATAGATCTATTGAGTTTTGAATTAGTAAAGTCCAAGGCATATATAAGAAGCTATCTAAAAATTAAGAATTTGAAAGAAACTATGTTTTTGAATAATAAGCAATATTTTATTGCTACAAAAGCAAAAAGAGTTTTTATTTCATACGAAAAAAAGATGACGTAAAAATTCTAGGACAAGGTCAAGAACACGATAAATCGCATGCAATTTCCTTTTACATGTGGAGAGATAACGGATATAATATTTCTTCCTAGATGCCATCAAAACTCGCAGAGAGCTAAAGAAATGGCGAGAATGGCGAGCTGCCGAGCTAGAGCGAGATATTCAGTACTGTCACCCAAGATGGCCTCAAGAGACTCACTATCTACAATCTGAGATAAAGGCCGTAAGAAATTTGTCTCTCATCTCGGCTTCAGATTGGTGGATATATTTCGAATGGGTTTCCTTACTACTCATCCTGGCAGCTATTACCTCCCACGTGACATTCTTCTATTACAGCACAGATGTTTTAAAAGAAGTTCATCACCACTTCATGATTGCTCTACTTTTAATCCTCTGGTTCAGAATCTTCAAATATGCTAGACCGTTTGAGGGTGCAGGTCCCTTCGTGGTCATCTTCGGCAGTGTCATGGAAGACATCGTAAAATGGGCATTTCTCAACTCTGTCATTTTAGTACCGTATACATGTGCATTTTGGATTACCTTCGGTGCAATCTCACTACATCCTGTAGACGGTTACAAAACAATTGGCCCTCTACTTTACAACGTGTTTTCCATGATGGTTGTTGGAGACCATGGCTATGACAAGCTGGAGAAGGCCAATCCGGTTCTGGCTCGGCTTTTATGTGGAAGTTTCATTGGAATCGCTGCAATTGTCACACTCAATTTACTTATTGCTCTTCTCTCGAACACTTTCGAAAGACTTTACGAAAACGCCATAGCCAACGCTGTTATGCAAAGAGCTCGCACCATTCTCCTGCTACAGAAATCGTTGAGGAAAAAGCAAATGAAGCAGTATTATAATTTCATCAGGGAGAATGGAAGCCCAGCGGTAATTCAGGGTAATCTCGGCCAGATATTACCCACAAACCTCGAAGAGCGGCCGACAATCGAACGGGTATGTGAAGACGTAAAAACGATAAAGAGTATCCTTGGTGAGCGTTTTGGGAAACGTTATGGAAAGGAAAAGAAGTCAGACTTGGACTTTGTGAAGGGGGACCTGGATAGAGTTAAGGTACTGCAAGAGAGAGTTGTGAACAACATAAAGGATATGAAACTAACGTTACAAGGAATAGCTGAAATGGTTCGACCATTTATTTTTAATGGTAAAAGCAATCAATACGATATTCATGACAACTACAACGACGCTAATGACAATAACGACAACAACGGCGACAATAATGACAACAACGACGACAATAACAACAACAACAGCAAAGACAACAACGACAATGACAACAACCACAACAACGACAACGATGACCAGGACAAAGGCAACAACGATGATAATACAAGAGAAGGGACAAGGAATCACAGCTCTGGTAAAATGACTGGAAACGGAAAGATTTACGGACGCCGCCAGTCGTCATACTCACCAAGAGGTTCGCAACCAACCCTCCAAAAACCTCCCTACAGTAATGGAGTTGCTGCAGGCCTGAAAGACCACGCCTATCCTTCAAGATTTCCTGATGTACCCGCACATTACTTAGCATTTCCATCAGCTCATGATCCCAGGTGCCATGGTGTATCTCCTGAATACCTTGTGCCACAAAATCCTCAGCTAATAGCCTATTTCACAGAAAACAACCCACGACCTCACTGGGCAGTAAATTCGTTCACTTCATACAATCCCCAACAGCAAGATTTTACAAACACAGCGGAACTGAGACGGAGACGGGGTTTTAGTCTTGGTAGTGAAGATAGAAATTTCGTGCATTTTAATGACTATCCGTCATTGAACGATATTCAAGGTGCAGGAAAGCAAGATTATTTCAGAAACAAAAGTTATTATTTAACAAACAACAGTTATTCGAATGATAGAATTACTCAACCGGTGTTCGTGTCTGCCGACAGTAACATGATATACCCAAGCCAGGTACAGAATTTCCCAAGATCTACCCGCGTACAGAGTTACTGGGAGCCTGAGGAACTACAGAGCTACAACTTACAACAAGACAGACGGGATGGTGCACGCTGGGGTCAATTTCTTCCTCAGACATATTTACAAGAGCGACTTATTCAAGACCACAGCGGCTTCTCAAACAACAGACGTGAGCAAGCAATGGAAGGTCCCTTCGCCAACTCAGCATCAGGTGAGAATCGCCGAGGGTTCCACGACATCGTTCGAAATGACGCCCGACGTAACTCTGATACCAGTAGACAAACGTCGAATCAACCGTACGCGATGCGGTCAGGATCAAACCGAGCCTTCAGATCTCCACATTTCGATCACGTCCAGCAAGAAATGCAATCCCTCGATCCTCGCGTAGCAGAATACAGAATACAGCAAAGTCCACTGCTCCAAGAACATACCTCGTCACCAAATCTCAGTTATAAAAGGAAGGATATCCGGCGAACGGAAGACAACCGCAGTGAAATCACCTACCCAAAAATATCAGTGATAGGAGAACAAATAGGAATACCGCTCGAGGATCCAAGAACAATTACGAAGGTAGAAGATGACATCAGTTCCCGAAACAAGATCACAAGAAATTTATCCACACCCGAAGTGTTAAAACAAGTTTCTTCAGTCTATTTGCCACATTTTGCCGACTCGTCTACACCATCTCCTTTTCCAGTTTTAAAGCAAGATCAACCTCCTGTGGACACTGTCGGAGAAGAGGATGAAAGAAATAATGAAAAACCACGCAAAGCTGTATCAACAATGGCTCCAACAATCATGGGAGAAGTTGTTTATTGTGAAAAAAAATTCGGTGACACAGAACGTAAAGAGCAGAGAGATTGCACGACAGGAGGACAAGATGAACAAAAACAAGAAATGACCAACTATGTGCAAAAAAAATCCCCAGTACCAGAAGCAGTCCCTGACATTACCTTCTCCGAGCTATCCACTCCTACCGAGATACAACAGAAATATGTCAAGGAGATATAAAACAACGATGCAAGGACACTACAAAAGATGACTAGATAACTAAAGACCTGGGGAACGTTTATATGTAACCGCATTCTCGTCCCCAGCGCCCCTCGCCTCTCTTAGCTTCGCACACGAGAAATCAAGGAGTTCTGGAGACACAGAATGTGGAACTCCTACATTTTAAGACATCCGGGACTATGGCCGGCATTATTTACCGAGCAATGGTCCTAACACTTTGGACATTTTAAATAGTTGCACCAAACGTAGAAACATGAACAACACATCAAATGAAAGCTTATGAAATTTTTAACAACATACAGACAAGATGTAGTTAAACAATACGTAGTTCGGAGGTTATTAATCATCTTCTTCCGCGAAGCTTTACGACCAGATAATGGAGAATTCGAAATCTGGGGAATCGTGACATAATTAACATAATTAGCCAACCACAAGATGAACCATGTCTGGGTCTCCAGAGCCCCTTGATTTTTCGTATGCGAGCCAAGAGAAGCGAGGAGCGCTGGGGACGAGAATGATGCAACAGGTCATCTCGCTGTTTTTAGCGATATTTTCAATAAGATGCAAATGGCGTTACTTTGACAGTCAAACCCTACAGTGTTGCCTTGTGTTTCCACGTTTGGTCATTTAAGAGAAAATAAATTACAAAACAGAATGAAAAATAATCCAACATTAAACTAGGGAAAATTTAGAACAAAATATTCCCTGAAACTTGTTAGATTCAACTTGAGAAACGGACCTCTTCGATAATTTAGTTTTAATTAAACGACTACGTTTACATGAACAAGGCCGATGCCAATATATTTAGTGCAGTGAACTCTAAAATGACTAGAATGATACCTACAGATTGAATTTTGAAGCCAATCATGGAGGCTGAAATATAGGTTTGCCCCAGTCCCTTTTACGAAAACAGTTCTACAAAAAGTTTCAAAATGTCAAAGATTTAATCGTTTTGCGTCAAGTTTCGTTTGTGACCTCTTTCCCTGTCTTCTATCCAGCCAAAGCAAGTAATCTTTCGGTTTATCTATTCTTTAGAAAAAGCCGTCGGTAATGGATAAAAACGTTCGGTCAAAAACCGCACTGGAACTCCTGTTCTTTTTTTGTTTTTTTCTTATATCGCGAGGTTTTTTAACAGTCCATAGAACAAGACCGGGAGCAAACTATCGTTAATCTTACACTTCATTTAGTTTTTATCATTCAGGTATGTTCTTATTACCGTAAAATAAGAATTCACGAGTTGAAACTGATCATGAAACTGTCATTATCGCCATAACTACACTCGAGGTACAAACACACAATTTTTTTAATCTGCATGTTTGAATAACCAAAAAGGTGATTTTAAAAAGTTCGTCTGGTAGGAACAAAATATTGGCAACCGAAATGGGAACTCTGGTAGCAAATGCCTACCCGATAGGGAGTTTTGTAAAACGCCTAAACGTTGAGCAACGGTGTTGGTAAAATACGCGTCTCCAATTTCAACCACAGCGAAGTGCCATTTTAGGTTGCGAGTTTTTTTGAAGCAAAACGAAATTAAACTTGAAATCAGTATAACCCACATTTCAAAATAAAAATAAAGATTCCATGCCTCAACAAGTCTGAGTAATATTATTTCAGTATATGTTTGCTCAGTTGGCAGACAGCGATCTTGGGGTTTCAATGTGGTTGATTAATTTTTTAGCTAACCTTCGCGTTGTGCAAAACAGGTTCAAGATAAAGATCATTGATCTACCTGAAGCTCTTGCGCGCAAAAATGTTAGTTGCGAAAGTTTTCTTCGATATATACATGTGAAGTAAAACATGTTCTTTTTTCGTATACATGCACATCCACAGGCAAACCGGACTGGCAAGATCACCCCAATTTTGAATACAGAGCCAAAATTATCTATGCAGTTTGATACGATCGACCAACGTAAGAAACTAAAAATGTCTATCGTCACAGTACGATAAACTTTGATTAATCAAAAATATTGCTATGATATATAATCAGGTAAACTTTGTTTAAAAAGCAAATATCACAGCTTCAACGTTTCCTTCACGTGTTTTGTACTAACTGACCAGAATATCAATAACGCGAAAGTTGAAATTCAACGTCACTATGACAGACAGAATGAAAATACGATGGACACAAGGTTATAACCAAGCCACATATTCTTCGCCAGCTAACAGTAATTTGCGGCGTTGTCCGAGGTCCGGCTTTACCACTTTGGACATGGTACCTTGCGGGTCGAATATCATTTCATGCACTATTTGTAAATGATGTAATTTTGCACTTGAAAAAGTAAAACACCCTAATTGCCAAAAAAATATACTCGTAGAGGTTCCACACCAACTACCACATCCTTGTACGTCACTTAAGGCAAACAAGACACATCGACAAATTTGATCAAGATATATAGAATGGTTTGGCATATTGATGACAATTGTTCCAACAGTGTAAGATTGAAAAAAAGAATGTCGGCTAAATAACAGTAAAGCCCGGTAAATAACCTTCTCGTGGGGAAAAAAGGGTAAACTTATTCTTAGCCACTGATAACAACACCAGTAGTTTAGAAATAAATTAACGCTTGAAGTGGCGTAGCGAGGCGTACTGCATGGCGCCAACGGTAAGCTGATGTCTGGTGTCCTTGATCCACTTGTCTACGACACCAAATCTTTCAATTTCGATTAAGTAGACTGATATAGCTCTGTTAATTTGGTTGATCAAGTGAGCTTCCTTAACCTGGGCACCAGGACATGTGCGAACTTTTGGGTCACAAATTCATTGATGGAAGACACAGGTATGAAAAAGTGTACATACTAATATGGGAAGGTCTGGGAAAAAACTCTTTGTATGTGTAACTCTACGTGAATAAAGCCATACAGATAATAAATTAATATAACATTCTGATAAAGTTCCTTTGCTGTGCTTTATGGTTTCATCATTTTGTAATGTCAAATAAGATAAAAAACGTTCACAAATTTAGTTGGAGAGTACAAAGAATTACAGTAGAAAAACCGGCGCCATCAACTAGAGCTGAGAACTAGGAAAGTATTTTGATGCGGTTACTCATCTGCGATCACTAATTTTAAAATTTCACAATCTCAAAGCAAACGGCAAGCTACAGTCATAATCTGCTTGGGAGGTCCAATAATTTTTCTCACAAAAAATACAAGATAACAATCAGTGGACAGTGACGAATGTTAGACATTGTTACTAATTCACCGTTTATTTCCTATCATGATGATGTAGAACGTGAAGTGATAAATTGAGGGACAACTTCAAAAGGTTCTTATATTAAGAACGTGGCTTGTTGTATAGCAGCTATTTGAGGGAACAGCTGTTGTAAATGTCTTAATTTTACAGTGAGCTTTTACCATTCAGATTCGAATTAGTACCACTTTTCTAGTCATTCAAGCAGTTTAATTATTTATATTCTTCCGTAAAAAACTTATCAGTATTTTATAACTTATACTATTTTTGTTGCGGGGCAAATGGTTTTGTGGTTCACAAAATTATCAGTTGCCCTTTGTCATCCTTTTGGATGGAGATTTTAAGTTCTATGTTCTTTAAGGAGGCTGGGCGAATTTAGTGTCGGATAGTACAACCGCTCTTTTCATTTGGAGTGTGAAATTCTGTCTTTCGTTTCATGGGTCGACAACTACCGCAAGCTGTATTAAGGGGGTCCACTACCAAAAATATTTTTTTCCTATACTTTCAGTGAAATTAAAAGCCATCTATCCTAAGATGTT
>JBAHVQ010193840.1:0-14249 GCA_036872915.1 Nanipora kamurai | reverse complement strand
TTCGATAACCTCACCTTGAAAGAAACATTGACAGTAAGTGACGAGCAGGTCAGACCCAGTGAACTATTAAGCGACTGGAGTTTGGAACATAACTCGCGGTCACTGACCAGGAAAAAAATGACGACAAATGGTCGCCATAGGAAAGCGACATTGGTTTAGTGAAATTTAACAGTCATACCACCAATATCATACATTCTGAGACTTGTTCGAAAATTTATTAATAACTCATGAGCATTTTAACCAGTCAAGTCACAGATAATTCGTCACATACACAGACTTTATATCGGATAAAACACTCCTCATTTGTACTTTTAAATATAAATAATACTAATAAGGCAGAATAATAGTAATAATGGAACAACAGAATAATACTAATAACGCTTGTTTTTCTCATTTCATATTTTCCTCTGACAATGTCGGCCATTATTTGGAGGGATGCGCTTTTTGGGGTTCATTTTTAAAGCCGTGGGTGTTCTATAAAATTTGCAGTACCTGTTTTATAAAACTTGCAGTGCTTGTTTTAAAGATCTAAAACCACTCGGGTTACGCCCTCGTGGTTGTAAACTTAATGCGGTTGAGACTGCAGTTAGCAATACACATGTCAACTACGAACCAGTACAAACAGTAACCTTCGCTCATCCATCTGAGTCCATGTAGCTCAATGGTTAGAGCATCTCACTGGCGATCAGATGGTTACGGGTCCGATTCCCGTCAAGGGCTCAAATAAATTTTCTGAGTAAACAAACCTGAGGAACATGCGCAATTTTGAGCTATATATACATCAAAAACTACCATATTGTGCACAATCTGTAAATATATACATATATACATACATATACATATATTCATATCTACATACATATACATAGATTCATATATACATACATATACATATTTACATATATGCAAATATATACATACATATATAGTGCGTGAAACTCAGAGTAGCGACAGCAATATTTTGTCTTTTGTATTTACTTATATACATATATATACATATATATATATATATATACATATATGTATATACATATATATATACATATATATATACATATATACATATATTATTATGTCACTCACCTCAAAAAGTCACTACAGCCTGTTTCATCTTCTGAAAGAATCTTCAGGTGACTGACAGATTTCGAAAACAGGAAGGCTTTTATGTGTAGGCCGAAACAAGGGCGTGTGGGCGTGAAACAATAGGAGGATTTTGTCTTTGTTTTAGGTTGTTTACGCAATTTGACCTTGTGTGGGCAGGCCGAAACTATTTCTGATCTTTTATTCAGCAAATTGTTTTTATCTTTTTCGTTCAAAATTGAAAATTTTTCTTCTAGACATAAATTACATCGTTTTGATCCTCCTGTATACGAAATAGTGTGTTTTAAAATAGACCATTTTGTGGCGAAATCTTGTTTGTTGTTTTTCAGAGTCCAAATGTGTTTAGAAAGTTCCGTTTCATTAGAGTATTTTTTGTGGTGAAAAGACCTAATGTGGTTACGATATCGCTCTTTGAATGTCTTAGATGTCATGCCTATGTAGTGTTTAGTGGTGTTCGTGTTGCATGTTGTGACTGATGCTTTGTATACTATGTCCTTGGTCATACATTGTTTCTGAAGTGGGCATGTGTATATATATATATATGTATATATATATATATGTACACATACATATATATGTATAAAATGCATAAACAATTCATTAGGAAAACACAACGGAAAATCACAACCGTGTTGGATTTATATATCTGGTATAGGTACCGCTCACTTTTCTCGTTAACTTTTGCGGAGTAGGAAACATTAAATGTCAAACTTTCTTCATCAATAATGTTATTCTGGAGTTCGTTTTAGAAGTAATTTTAAAAAACGCGCTTTATCGGAACTAAAACACTCCGCTATCGCCTCGTGTTCTAAATAAGATAAAGCACTCCTTCTCGGCTTTTAAATATTGCATATATTTTTATATATATTTATATTTCCTTATATATATGTGGTTCTCTAGAATTGAAACAGTTAAAACAGTATGAAAAACATTATAAAACAATGTATGAAATCACGTGTGAAGTTTAAGTAAGGAAAAATTCAAGTTCATTATTTTTTTAGTTCAACGGTTATATATGATGGAAATTTCTTTTTCTTTTTTTAGTACTCCGCACTGCTAAGACTTCCTTCGAAGATGTCCAGGAAAATGAAACTGGAAAAGGTATGACAAAGTTAAACTTGAAGTCTCAAGGTTGTCGCGAGGTTTGACTATGGTCAACTAAAGTAGTATAGTAGGCGGTAGGTTTTATGTGTAGCTAAACGAACGATCCATCAGGCCCTCGGGGATCCCGGGAGCATGATCCCGAAAGACATTTGAAATTCTGATGGTCTAAATTCGTTTTGATCAAACGGGAATGAGGGATGCATACGGTGCATGTCTTCAATTGTATTTCCAAGGTTTGATTATAAACGTAAAAGTTACATTCCATAGGTAAATGGTAGGTTTACGATCTTGTGGTGCGTGGAAGTTTGATAGATCTCAGAAATTTATGGTAAATATTCAAATTGTTTCATCAGAAAATTAATTAGTATTTGTCAGTTTTTCAA
This sequence comes from Nanipora kamurai, assembly GCA_036872915.1. Taxonomy (NCBI): domain Eukaryota; kingdom Metazoa; phylum Cnidaria; class Anthozoa; order Scleralcyonacea; family Helioporidae; genus Nanipora; species Nanipora kamurai. The sequence goes on along the minus strand of JBAHVQ010193840.1, from coordinate 11,661 downwards.
ACTTGTTGCGAAAAATTAGGTATAAGTAGGCTTTTTTCATTGAAAAACAACACTTGCTGCCCTGCTATACGATATCTGTCAACAATTTGATGCCAAATAACATTCCCAGTCGCATCGCATTACTGTGGCCGATTGCTATTCAGTTTGCATTGTTTATCTTTGTAGATTGATGACATAATAAAAACCCTTGACCTGGAAAAATGTTCTGATACAAGTAAGTTAAAATAAACTGTACGACAGCATCTTAAGAGTCATGCAATAAACCAAAGAGCACTTTGAAACATTTAGAAATTACGCTAAACGTTTTTTTTACTAGAGTTTTTAATCTTTTTTTCTGTAGTAATGGGCAACGTCACTAACCGTGGACTATCAGGAGGTATCGTAAATGAAATTACAGAACTCATTTCGATAGAAAATAGATTCAACGTAAATAGATGTGATCAATCCTTTGAGTTTTGAATAGTGATGAATTGATAAATTATGTTAAGTTTGTGGAACACCACGTTTTATTTTATCGCTAAGCATTTGACCTGTTGACTCAGGACTTCATCAGAGCAATTGCTAACGGCCCGTTGGTTCACGTCAACTATTCGAAACAACTGTTAAAAATCACGCAAGAAAACAACCACTCTGATTTTAATTAACAAAAACTAAAGACAACTGAGTATAAGAATTAACCGAACAGAGCCGTTCATGTGCTGTCCTTCTTGGCAAATCGTTGGATTTCTTGCAATTCAAATGAGTTCTTGTACTCAGTTGTCTTTGGTTGTAGTTAATTAAAATCAGAGTGTTTGTTTTCTTGAGTGGTTTTTAATAGTTGTTTCGAATACTGATTGACATTGTTGGCTATTGCTGTGATAAAGTCTTGAGTCAACAGGTCGAAATTTTAATGATAAAATCAAACATGGTGTTCCACAAACTTAACATAGTTTATAAATAGATGTTTAATTCTGCAGACCTCTTTTGTACAGATCTTTTTTGATAATTTTGCACAGACTAGTAATTGAAATAATCTTTTACATCCATCTTAATGATTTTGCATCCATCTTAATAATTCTTGCAAATGTCGGGGGCCTGGGCTCGTGCCCTGGTAGCCCCATCCATAATCCTTTGCTGCTAGACCATACGAAATGACCTTAACGTTTGATAAAGACACTTAAAGAGACAGAATGTTTTTCATGTTTTGGTAGGAGAGAAAAAGAGGGCAAATATTGGCTGCGAATTGATTACCGATCCTTCCTTAATTTTACTTGATGTAAGTAACTTCACTTGACATTTAGAACAATTACCTAAGGTGGTGGTCCCCAAGAACATCAAACTTTTTTGAGATAAAATGATAAAATCCTTGCTCATTTATTTTAACTTTGACAAGACTTATTTTTGGATAATTTTGTAAGAAAATGTGTTTTTTTTAACCTTTTTGTGATAAATATTTGGCCATAGCAACGTAAAACTTTACGTATGTTTTTTTTTGGGTATCAATTTTGCCATTACTCATGTTACGTCAAAAAGTATATAAGGGATTACTTTGAAATTTTCCTTGTAAAAGCACATATTGTTGTTCTGTGTCATGAACCTAAAAATAATGTAAATAAGTTGAAGCGTGCGTGGTTAATGTTGTGATTATTTAGTTTGGGTCTTTTGTATTAAATTACTTACTTTAATAAAATGCTGAACACTAATCTGGTTCATGTGGGAACTTGATATACATCAGACGACCAACGAACGTTCGTCCAGCCTCAGAAAAATGATTTGTGAGCCCTAGACGGGAATCGAACCCGGAACCTTTTGATAACTGGCGAGACGCTCTAACCATTGAGCCAACAAGACTCAGATGGTGAGCTAAGGTGTAGGTTCGTCATATGTACTGCGTAAACGGCAGTCACGATATTTGTAATATTCTGTCTTTTGTGGAACTGTTTGAAACTTTGTGTCAGTATTCAATAAAGAGAAAGGTATTTCCATTGCGAACTGAACAAAAGAATCAGGTATAGTTCATGAGATATTAACTAACTTAAATTAGAAATGGGTTTCTATTTGATATCTAGTCCCAGTCCACTTACGTGTTTGCAGATTACCTGCGTTTGTAAATAAAATCGTTTTTATAGCTTTGTCATACCCATATGGATTACATGAAGAATTAAATTCAATTTCTTCTTAATTCCTTGAAAGTTTGCATGGTGATAGTAGTCAAGTGAATATAAGTTTTTAGAAACGCTACAGTATTTATTTAAATCATGCTGAGCTTTCGACTTGTTGACTCAAGTCGTCTTCACAGCAATTAACATCCAGTTTGTTGGCTGGCGTCACATAAACGAAACCACGCACGACAACTGACGTGGCATTCAGGCTCTGCTGACGAATTATTCTACTGAGGTATCGTGTACCCTTCTCGATCGTGATGAACAATGGAACAGCGACGACCAGGTGCTGTTCAGTGGCTGACCTGCTTAGAAGGTTGCTGAGAGTTTAGCAATTTCGATGGATTCTCTCATTCTTCTTGAGAAGTAATGAGCTTGAGCTTCTAGTTTGTGACAGAAATTACTTCTCAAGAAGAATGAGACAATCCATCGAAATTGTTAAACACTCAACAATCTCCCAAGAAGGTCAGCCACTGAACAGCACGTGGTCGTCGCTGTTCCATTGTTCATCACGATCGAGAACGGTACACGATACCTCAGCAGAATAATTCGTCAGCCAACAACCAGGCTGGTAATTGCTGTGAAGACGACTTGAGTCAACAAGTCGAACGTTCAGCATGATTTAAATAAATACTGTGGTGTTTCTACAAACTTATACTCAGTTTCATCTTGTTAGTTTTTTTTTTTGTTTTTTTCGTCAGGAGCCTACTTCTGGGTTGGACTCGAGCACTGCTTTAAACTTGATCAAGACATTAGAAACTTTGGCTGAGACTAAGTCCAAGACTGTTGTCATGACAATACATCAACCTTCAAGCCAAATATTTTACTTGTTTGATAAGCTACTGTTGCTTTCCAATGGAAAGGTGCGTATTTTTTGGTACAACTTGAGAATCCTTGGCTCATTTTGGTCTAGCTCGTTATCGTTCTTAGTGTAAACACTTAAGATACAATCGAACCTCTATTATCCGGACTCTTTGGGAGACACGAAATTAGTTCTGCTAATCCAGATTACGAATATTAATGATTAAGTTATTCGCAAAATTTGAGACCAAAGTCCGAATAATCAAAAATTGAGGATAATGGAGCCTCGGAAAATCGAGATTCTACGGTATACGACAGTTACAGGATTTTTATTTTTTCGATGGCGTCATGACCAGTGCTTCAATCCTCAGAATTTATTCATTAAATGGAAGAACTCAAGTTATATTGTTATTACCACTTTTCTGTCCGAGGACTTTCCCCTTGACAAGTAAAATCGTCTGGCGTTGGCCAGAGTAAAATATTAAAGTAAGGGAATGGAGTTAATTTTACTCAGGAAGGAGTTAATTTTATCGTTTTTGCCTATACGATAAGCCACTGGATATGAATGACAAGAAAATTTTATGTAAACCTTTTCAATATGGAGAGCCGGTCGGAAGAGGGAACTTTGTGGGTCGGCCATCCCCCTCGTTCCCCGTAGCTCCGTGCTGCTACTAGTAATGCTTTATTTCTACTTTTTTCAGGTTGCCTATTACGGAAAAGCTTCCGAGGTTCTGGATTTCTTCGAGAGTGCTGGTTTTGTTTGCGAACCTCACTATAATCCTGCCGACTTTGTTCGTAAGTTTTGGTGGGTTTTTATTGAAAAAAAAGTCGAGCAGATCCTTGTCTTTAGATTAATGTTGTTGGTATTGATATAGGCGAGCCTTTGATACAACAAATGCGAGGAAGTAAGAATCAGGACTGTCCCCGAGACCTAAACCATACAAGGGGAAAGGCTGAATGAGAGGGACTCGGGTACAGACGAAACCGTGTTTTAGAAGCAAAATGGAGTACGTAGGTGTATGCGAAGACCCGCAGTCATGCTTTGCCTCAGATCCCGTGGTGATTCTTAATGTCCCTGGTAAAAATGGAGTGGGGTTTTGAACAATGTTGTAGTGAAACCTTATCGGAAACAGTCTAAATTCATGTCTGATTCTTTGGCAGTGTTTTCAAAATCGTCCGATAAGCTGCAATTTTGCCGCTTTTAAGATATACACACACCAATGCTCTAGATACCGTACAACATTGGCCTATACCAATCATTTCTGTACTTTATTCAAACTTAACGGATTAATTTTTGATAAATTTCCTGGCAGTGGAAGTATTATCCAGTGGACCAGAACAAGAAGAAAAAATTGTTTCGGCTTGTAAAGAATGGTGAGTTATTTTTTAACATATTAAATTAACTCGAAAGTCTTTTGTCTCTTCGTTTTCTTGTCTTACTTTGTCATTCTTCCGAGGTCATTCAGTCTAGGCAGCACATCTCATCATCCAGTCTAGGCAGCACATCTTACCATCTCAGTCTAGGCAGCACATCTCACCATCTCAGTCTAGGCAGCACATCTCATCTTTCAGTCCAGGCAGCACTTCTCACCATCTCAGTCTAGGTAGCACATCTCACCATCTCAGCCCAGGCAGCACATCTCACCATCCAGTCTAGGTAGCACATCTCACCATCTCAGTCTAGGCAGCACATCCCACCATTTCAGTTTAGGCAACACATCTCATCATCCAGTCTAGGTAGCACATCTCACAATCTCAGTCTAGGCAGCACATCTCACCATCCAGCCTAGGCAGCACATCTCTTGATCTCAGTCTGGGCAGCCCATCTCACCATTCAGTGTAGTAACTAATTAGTCAGTCGAGTAATTAATTATACTAGTTGGTATAATTAATTACTTCAAAGGATTGAAAATTACAATCATTAAATTTATTGATTTTTTTCCCTTCATTGTCAATGATTCATTTTTTGTCGGGAAAGACATCTTTCAGAGTAACATAGATTGAAACTTAAATCTTTTCAAATTGATCTTTATTATTTTTACTTTGCTAAAAGATTAATTACTAATCTTAAACGTTTGGTCCCTAATATCAAATCAAGAAAGACTTAGGTTCAGTTAAATAGATTGAAACTTCAATGGTTGGAATTAAGAGAGGGTGGTAAGTTCCAATCCTCCGCCCCCCTAGATACTCTTATGTACGCAATCATGGTACTCCTACATTCCTCCCCCTTTGCGTACAAAACCTTACAAGGACGACGCTTCAAATAACCGCCCTTGTCACGATTGTGTGCGCATTCCAACTAAACGGCAAACAAAAAAATCAAATTTGCGAGTAAATTTCTTTCTTGATTACTCTTTTCATATACAGGCTTATTGTAAGACAGTCCTTTCGAATTTACGAAGTTGCAAATTCGCTAGTGGCAAGTACAAAGACTACTTACTTAACTCAAGAGATTGAAATTTCAGCCATTGAAGTTAGTGATTTTATTTTGTAATTAATGATTCATTTTTTGGCGGGAAAGACAGCTTACACACTAAACTCGATCGAAATTTAAATGCTTTTAGTTTTATATCTTCAATTTTTACTTTGGTAAAAGATTGATTACCAATCTTAACCGTTTGATCCCACTGGAATTAGGGACGAGTAGATTGAAATTTCAATCGTTTGAATTAAGAGAGTAAATAACTTTATTAACCGAATTAACCCCAAATAAAATAAAATCCTAACCTATAACCCACTCATACATAAATTCATAAAATTTCAACTAATAGATATAGGATGTGTATCAAGGATTTAATACAAAAATCAAAATCTAATTGGAACATGCCATCATATAATTGATACGACGGTATTTAGTGCGAACAATATTAGAAAAAGCACTCTGACGGTTACTACCAAGAGTTCAGTAAAAGTCGACGCACTGAAAGACCTATTTTAAGAAACTTCGTTCCACTTTCTTGAACAGCATTCGGTTTCTATTCAGAAAGAGTTTCAAGTTTAGAGGTTAAAACACTTCATTTTCAAGACTATCTGAGATTTACAAAGAGGACAATAAATATGGAAGTCACTAAGTGATGTGGCGGGGCCAGAATAGTAAAGATAGAACAGAATCCTAAAATATAGGAGATTTACTCTTAAAGAAGAGTGAATTTGAAATGATCCTAGACTTGTCGCTAAATTGATTGGTTCAAAAATCGCTTTCCATTTCTGTTTCCTTTCCGTTTATTGCCTTTTCAGCCATTTGTAATATTTCTCTGCAGTGCATCGTTAGTTCGTTGCTGCTGTACTGTCCAACAGCTTGAGTGATTTAAGTGAAAGGATTTTATGGGAACGATTGTATTACTTCGTGGGAATAATTGTTTTGTTTATACTGATTTTATTGTTATTGTTATTGCTATTGTTATTGTTATAGTTATTGTCAATATTATTGTTATAGTTATTGTTATAGTTATTGTCAATATTATTGTTATAGTTATTGTTATTATTGTTGATGTTGATATTATTATTATTATTATTATTATTATTATTATTATTATCATCATTTATAGTTGCTTTGACACGATAGCCTTCTAAATTTGTATCAAACTGATTTTTTGGATGTCAATATTGATCATCCAACAGCCAAGTTTCTCAAAGTATGATAAAAAAATTCTGAAAATTTCTACGACTGGTTATTAGAGGGGTTAAGTTACTGAGTTTTCATAAAATAAAAATCGTTATTTAAAATACATGCTCCATTTTATAAGTATAACAAAATTGACATGTGAATAAATCTACTAAACCTACTGCGCACTACCAACGTTAAAAACTACGTTTAACGTAATCCATCCAATTACTTGTTTACTTTTGGAATTTTTAAATGAATACGGTTTGATTCAAAATGCCATTACCTGGGTTGGTAACTAATAACCAACTTTGTTCATGGGTTTGTTCATGAATTTTTATGTTTCTGACTTGCAGGACAAACAGAACGTCGTTAAACGTCGAACGGAAAAAGGAGAATGTCGTACCAAAATCAGATGGACAAAAACCAACCATCTCTGAGACAAGTGAAAACCCCAAAGCGCTTTTAGCAAAGCCGAATGAAGCGTTTGAGAATAAGGCTTTTGAGTTGGAAGTGGTAACTGATAAAAATTTACAGACCTTTGGAAATAATAGTGAGGAGGAGGACAACGTTGACAGTAAAACCCAAAAGAAATGGACCACCTCCTTTTGGACTCAGCTGCAGATATTGACGAAAAGAAATTTCAAGCAGTCACGGCCGATAATGTTGTCGAAGTTGAACTTTGTGCAGGTAATTTCGGAAATATATTTTAAAGACATTACGAATGAGATAAAACAGCGATGAAATACTTGACACAAACAAAGGCAAAACCGCTAGTCTACTCGCTAAACTAAGGATTTATCAATTGTGTTTTGACCGTAGCATAAAGAAATGAAGGATGTTTGGAGGGAAGGGAGGACGTTTGGAAGGAAAGAAGGAAGGAAGGGAAGATAGAGGAAGGGAGGGGAGGGAGGGAGTGACTGAGGAAGGAACGAAGGAAGGAACGAGGGAGGGAGGGAGGAACTGAGGAAGGAAGGAAGGAGGGAGGGAGGGAGGGAGGAAGGAAGGGAGGGAGGGAGGGACTGGAAGGACGAGACGAACAGGATGGATCTGAAGGACGGAAAGGAAGGAAAGACATGGTAAAGAAGAGATTAAAGGTTAAAAATGTACAGAAGAAGTTTAGAAAGAACAAATGTACGGTATGTAAAGTGAAAAGTTTTGTATGTAATTTTCATCGTTTTGTTGTCAGAACTTTCTATTGGCTCTTGTTGTTGGCGTGATCTGGTTTCAACTTCCTCATGAGGAAGAAACTATCGATGACAGAAGTGGAGTGGTGAGATACATCTCTTTACATGTGTCATTTCTTTCATGTTGTATTTTATGAGATCGTATTGCTTTGCATTGCATTGAATTGTATCGAACTGGTAGTATATCGCATTGCAACGTACAGAATCGATTAACATCACATTACGTCACGTCGCATTCCATTGCATTGTATTGTATTGTATTGTGTGGTATGGTATTGTATTGCATTGCATTGCGTTGTAGTGTGATGTAGTGTAGTGTAATGTCGTGTGTCCAATTGTCTTCGAATGGTATGGTGTGGTTTCATTGTAGAATAATATTGTTCTTGTTTTATGATGTGATGTAATGTAATGTGATGTGTTGTATTATGTCTTGCATAATGTATTGTTTTATTTTTAATTCAGTATAATTGTTTCAAGTTGTGCAGTATTGTATCATATATAATCGTAATGTACTGTTTTATGTCCTATCGTATCATTTTCTATCATAAATTTGGTATTTTATCGCATTCCGTTGTGCTACGTCATGTTCTGTAACTTCAAGCTGTGCTGTGTTGGGCTGTGTCTGTGTGTCGTGCTATGCTGTGTCCTATCGTGCTGTTTTGTGCTCTGCTGTGTTATGTAGTACTTTACGTACTGAGCTGTGTTGTGCTGTATTGGGTTTTGTATAACTGTGCTGTTTTGTGTGATCTTGTGTTGTGTTATGTATTATTGTGCTGTGCTATGTTTGGCTGTGCTATGTTGGGCTTAGCTGTGTTGTGCTGTGTATTTCTGTAGTGTGTTGTGTTGGGCTCGCTAGTGTTGTGTTGCACTGAACTGTGCTCTGTTGTCTTATGTTGTACCGTGTTGGGGGTTTCTCTGGGTTGTTTTATGTTGTGTTGAATGTAGCTTTGTTGTGTTATGATGCATTTTGTTGTGGTTTATAGTATTGTGCTAATCATCGTTTCCATCTTACTTTCGTTCTTCTTGGTCAGCTTTTTTTCGTTGGTATGTACTGGAGTTCAATTCCTCTGTTCCAAGCTCTTCTTGCATGTAAGTGTCTTTCCCAAGTTTCGCATACTTTGTAACTTTGTAAATCAAAGATATTCAAATGTATTGGGTAGCACCCCCCACCCATATCTTTCAAAATTTCAGGCGACATTAAGCCTAATCTTGGAGAACTGCTTGTTTTTTAAAACGACAAACGATACATAAAAGCAAGCGATTTGCAAAACAATTGGTTCTAGTTTGGCTCTGCATTAACTCTTTAAAGCCCAAGAGAATTGATAAAATAACCAAAATATCTTGCTGAACTTCGAGTCGTTGTTCGTCGTCCAGCAGCAAACCGTCACCATTAACGCACACGAAAAAGCACTTTTGTGCCTTGCATTTTGAGCTAAATTCCAAAAATGTTCATTTCCAGTGGAAATTCCTTCTTAAAACTTTGCATTCTTTCTGTCTTTCAGTTCCATCGGAGGATGCAATAATAAAAAAGAGCGTTCTTCAGGATACTACCGTCTTTCGGCCTACTTCTTTGGAAAATCATTGAGCGACTCTCCGCTGATCGTTTGTTTTCCAGTTATGTTCTTTACTGTCGTTTACTGGATGATCGGTCTCAACTCAAGCATCGCGTTCCTCGAGCAACAACTCAATATAATCGTCACCTCTATTGTTTCACAGGTACATTAAAACTCACAGGTTTGCTACACCAACCTTGGTCCTATAATCTTTTCCCTTATTTTTGCAAGGGGGAAATTTCCCCTTTGACTACTAAATTTCCCAAATATATTACATAGTAACGAGGAAAATTTAGTAAAACGCAAAGGATTCTTTTGTCTACTAAATTTCCCTCGACGAAATTGAAAAAGCACGGCCAGAGTGATTCATAATAAATCACTTATACGTTCTCTGACCAATAAGGTATATAGATAAGCTTTCGATTGCAAGTTTACCTGTTGAGTGTTGCAGTCTAGCAATCGAAAAATGGTAAATATAAAATATCTTCAATAACGCTCTCAAGTTTTCCTCGCCGATCATAGTATTACAAAGTGATACCACGACCTTTCAAGAAATTAACGATTAAATTTCTCCTTTGCTAATTTCTCGCAACTCATTGTGTTACTTATAAAAACACACAATCGTTTGATACCAGACTTACACCTGCTTAACGTGGCCCCCTACAATTCTATGTTTGCTGGATGCCATTAGTATGATCTCCATGCATGGGCATTTCTATCTTTCAAATAGTTGTAAGTTCGGTACGACGGGGGACCTTACTGTACAGGAAGCATGATAAACATGAGATATTTGTCGAATTGTGCAACTTTCGATTTTTAAGATGGTAATAATAGCATTTCAACTTGAGCCTATTTTCACGAGTATCACATTTAAAACACATTATCTTCGGGTTTCTTCAGTTGAATTTTTACGGAAATTTGGTGTAAGGTTAGATTTCCACTAAGAACGAAATATCAGCATATCAGTCTTTGGCACAGTTTCAAGTTGTAGCACTATCCCATGCCATGCGTTTTCCAAAAGTTGAAAAAATTGTTTACTCTACATGTTCAATTCATGACAAGGTCAGTTGAGTTATCTGGGTTTTAATTAAATAGAAGCATATCACATTATTTACTTATTTCTAATATGTCATTACTGGGTATGTTGTCAAGACAGATCTTTTGCAATAAACTTGGTGGATTTTAAAAAATTCTGTCTTATGAAAAATTTTGAAAATTAGTTATGTTTTTGAGCTTACTGTGTTTGGTTTAAATACCAAGTTTAAAAGAAATTTGCCGAAGCAAACATCCAAAAACTTCACATTTGTACGGATGTGGACCGTGCTGTCGTGATGGAATGACGATTCGATGAGATCGCTTTCTACGCATGCGTGCCCAGCCATATTTACTTTCCACTCTTCTATTAAAAATTACTCTAAGGAGCCTCCTTAAAAACCTTTTTATTAAATGATTTTAAAATAGAACTCGTACTCGCCTTTCGTATTTTGGCACTTAACCAATGAAAAACATGACTAACCCAAAAACCTTGCAATTTAAACCCGAAATGGCTGGCAAAAAATGAAACAGGTTTAGCAAAAACGGATTGATTAGACATGGTTTTATGGTGAACAATCGATTTAGACTAATCTGATGTTTTGAATCGTAGTCTCTAGGACTTGCAATTGGAGCAGCAACCAATAATTTCAACGAAGCTATTGTGGTCACGACAGTTGCTTTCCTTGCCATGGTTCTCGTTGGTGGTTTCTTTATTGAAAATATTCCTTTCTGGTTGAGCTGGGTCAAGGTTATTTCGTACATCACCTACTCGTATCAGAACTCTCTTCTCATGGAGTTCACAAATATTAAGGCTCACCGGTAAATATGAATGAAATGAAAAAGTTATGGACGAATTGAAATGGAAGGATGGGAATGAGAAGGGAAGGAATCGATAGAAAAGGAAAGAAAAGTAATATGTAAGGGTGGGCCAGGATTGCATTGGATCGAACAGGACACAATAGTATGGAATTGGGTAGGAATAGGACACGATAAGGTAGGATTGGATAGAATGGGAATCGGACAGCGTAGGATAAGGTAGGATAGGATAGAAAGGCAAAAAAAATGACCTGGACTGTGATTGAATGAGATGAAATGAAATGGGATGAAACAAAATAAAACTGTGGTTGAAACTCGACCGATTTTTGTTTTGGTCGAGCTTGAAATCGACTGCAAGAAACTACGAACTGGCCTATTTTATCCACTCATTCTCTTGCTGCCACCACCGTTCTCCGACAGACCACCATGTCCCGCTGCTCCCAGTCCCTCGACCAAACCGAAAATTGGCCGAGTTTCAACTACAGTTTGGGAAGATACCAAAGATACCTAATGCTGAACGGGTG